>LOEQ01004771.1:211448-253822 GCA_001685075.1 Bramus lutescens | reverse complement strand
GATGGTTGGAATGGAGGAAGGGTGGATATGGGAACAGGGAAGTAGATATCTTAAATACTGATCTATCTCTCCAGTTCTCAAATTTGTTTTTATCTAATGATATATCAAT
This sequence comes from Bramus lutescens, assembly GCA_001685075.1. NCBI lineage: Eukaryota > Metazoa > Chordata > Mammalia > Rodentia > Cricetidae > Bramus > Bramus lutescens. Next base: position 253,713 of record LOEQ01004771.1, on the reverse strand, counting down.
GCAGCATGCTTCGGTTTTATTTTTTTATTACTACCAATATTATGTTCTGTATGTTGATATTGCTGAGACTTTCCAGTTCTGGCTAATGGGAGTTCTTTTGGCTTGGCTTCTCTCTCTCTCTCTCTCTCTCTCTCTCTTTCTCTCTCTCTTTCCATATTCCTAATATATATTCATCTTGTCTTACCTCATCAAATGGTATATCTCCAAATATCCCTGGTTCCATTATTGACTAATTGTACTTAGAAGCTACGAAGTTGGCACATGGAACACTATTGATCTTGAGGCTCCATTGCTTCCATGCTTTTATAAGAAATAGAACTAAGCAAAGAACATTCTAATTCCCACATATATTCACACATCAATAATTGTATCTGTCACTATCTTGTTAATGGTATCCTTAACATCTTCCTATATGTGTTAACTGATGTCTCCAACTGTAATGTAACATTATGAAGTTAATTGTCCCTCTTGCTAATCTGTTACTTCTATATATGATTCCAAACATTCACCGTTCATTCATTAAATGTCCCCATGCCAATACATACAAAGTCAATTCAGATTCTTATTTTCGCACAATACTTTTATTTTTACTGTTGCATGTCTACTCACTGTGCTGGAGCTTTCAATTGCCAATAGTTTATCAGATATGGTTGGGCTTTTTTGCTCACCTACTCTCTACATTCCGGATTTCTTTTTATGGATTGTTCTTTTGTGCATGCTGTGACAACCATGTGAGCTCCCATATGCAGCTGCCACATTATTTCCAGTAAATACTGCTTTGCTCTAGTAATCCACTGCTTTGGGCTCTTACCATCTTTCTTTACCTCTTCTTCTCAGATGATCTCCGAAACAAAAGAGAAATGAGTGTAACACAGATTTCTCATTTAGGGTTAGAAACTCCAGTCTTTCTCTCTGTACTTTGCTTCTCTATTTCCACCTGCAAAAAAAAATCAGCTAATTTGCCTTTTACAGAGGATATTGGTAAGCATAAGAGAGCCTCAAGGAAATATACAGGTAAACTGCGTTTTAAAAAATTCTGAGCAATGTGCATGTGCTAATCTGTGGAATATTGTTATGTTAGTATTGATTCCCTTTAGAACCTATGACCTGCTTAACAACATTTTTCGCCCTTATAGTCATGCCAGGTGTGGGTTTCCTTTTCAGAAAGTTTGGATTATTATTCACGTAAAAGTAGTTACACTATTTTACCATATAAAATATAAACACAGTTACATGCACACACATACCAAATACAGGTACGCACATACAGAACTGAAAATCTTTTTCCCCATAGAGCTGATAATGCATGAATTTTACCCATCTGCTGACCTGGGGAGCTGACTATGTTTCTAGTACCTGGCATGTTTTCCATCCTGTAGAGTATCCTTTATATCAAATTTGACAACTGTCAGTTACTGTCAAGACATGAATGCTAGTATGGTACCTTTATGAAGAAAATGTTCTACTGGTTATTGCTGTGGTTCATTTTTCGAAACATTCACTCCAAATGTGATGACATTTGTGACAGGCCTTTGAGAAGTGCCTAAGATTAGAGAGTCCATAATGGTGATACCAGAGGTAGAGCATGATTGTGATACTCATAGGTGTGGGACATGATTGTGATACTCATAGGAATAAACAGTTGTGGTACTCGTTGGGCCTCATGATTGTGACACTCAGCATGCAAGCATGATTGTGGTACTCACAACGAGTGACCTGATTGTGATGTTCAAAAAGGATATGATTATGATACTCAATAGAGAGACATGCTGTAATAATCATGAGGACATGATTATGACACTCATGGGTGACATGATTGTGGTACTCACAGGGATATAGTGATCCAAGAGGATACCACAGAAATATTCTTCCACTTTAGGAACATGAGAGAACTTGCGTTCAGTTGTTCATCCAGCGCAATGACAGCTGTCTGCTTGCCAAGCAAAGAGACTTTATCAGCTTCCAACACTTGCTTAAAACATTCCAGCCCCGAGAACTGTAAAAAGCAGTTTCTGGTTTTCTCCAAATATTTAATGTATTTAAAATATAATTAAATCATTTCTTGCTTCCTTTTCACTCCTTTAAATTCACCCATACCCTTCCTTTCAACACCTCTCATGGACTCCCTTCTTTCACTCTCAAATACGTGATATCATTTGTTTGATTATTACTGTTACACATGTACATATATATGACATAAATACAAAGATACAGCCAGCTAGGTCTATTTATTATGGTTTTTGACTGACCTCATGCTATTGAATAAAAGGTTAGGGATCTCATTCCTGGGAAAGACTATTTCTCTCTCTTACCAGTCTTTAGTTGTCTATATGATTAGGTGTGGGGCACTAGGAGATCTCATCCTTCCACAAATTCATGTCTACTTGTCTTGTCACTGTTTCTTATTCAGGTAGCTGTAATGTTACGACATCGTGGAAATACTTATTCTACAATTCTAGGAGACATAATCTCACAGTTGACTTCTGGCCTTTGGCCCTTGGAATCTTCCTGTTCCTTTTCCCACTATATTCCCTGACTTCAGAGAGGAGGCATCCAGGTCAAATACAGCTCAAACTGTTGGAGGTCTGGTACCCTAAGTGTGTGGCTGTCTTCTTCAGCAAAAGAGGGTTACTTTCAAGGTCTGAGAGGCTAACTAGGGCTACATTAGTTTTATGTATTCTGGAGTACATTGAAGCTAATGACCAAGACCAGGAAAGGAGGTTTCTCATGCATTGATAGATTGTTGCTTTTCATGGGAGCATTGTCAGCCCAATTAGAATTACCTTGTTTATGATATATTTGTGGTTGTGTGTGTGTGTGTGTGTGTAGATATGCTACTAGGAATTATAGGTAATTTTAGATAAATATAAAGTAATTTGATTCCCCAAGGCCTTTTCAAATATTTCTAGTGCTATTTGTTGCTCCCCCTCTTCATTTATTGTCCTCCCTGTTTATTTTTTCCATTTCCCTTCCTATTACCTATAACCCTCTACTCTTTCTAAGCTACCCAGTGCTTAATGTTTTCCTACTTGGACAGCTTGAGCTAAGACCGCAGTTAGTAGAAATTGCAGGTCAGACCGATATCCAGGGAGATGTTTGCTTTCTGCTCCTAAGAACCCCATCTTTGTATTTCAGAACAACATACACGCAAAGGGAGATGCACAGACAGGTGCCTGCTGCTTACAGACCTAGAATTATTTTCTTATGAATGGTCTTTGCTGCAGCTTTAAAATTCTCCAGAGAACTCTGAGCTGCTGAGCTGCAGCTCAGTGACTTGTAAGGTCCTATAATCTTTTTATGATTTAAACAACAGGGAAGCACAATCATTTTAAATTGAAATGTTTAAGCATAAATTTCCTTTAAGCTAAATAAAATTATCACTCACCAGGAATTGAATTAGCTAAAGATGCATACACTCTTGGGGATAATTGTTACTCAGTAATATTTTAAATAGTACTTAAAATGTCCTTATATTACTAATAAAAGTCAGTCAGTCTGAATGAAAAGCATGTGTAAGCCACTAACTGCATATGACTAGCTTGCTTCTAGCAAATATTTTACTAGTTTTTTTTCAAGTTTTACTGCCATCATTTCTTCATCTATAAATGTAGATCAAGATTGGACCTTGGTCATAATACTGGAGTGAGAATCAAATGGGTGGTCATATAAATACCATTATGAAAAGAGTAAGTGTCAATTAATGCATAAAATTATGAATTTGCTTTCTACATATCAGCCAGATGCATTAACACTCAATGTGAATACTGGAAACTGTCAACACTTCCTATTACTTATATTTTAATTTTATTTAGTATATCTTCTCATTCCTTATGCTGGAAATACTATCAAAGGAAAATGTTTGCTTCTTTTAAGATTCAACAATATACCTAAAATACTTATGCTCCTAAAAGTTGAGAATAAGAGATGCTTACCTTAATGTCATCATCTCCTCCTAGTTTCTAACATAATAGGTACATTTCAGGAAAGAGAGAACAGAAGCCAGTTCTTTAAGAAAGGCTATCATTTGCCGGCCATAATCCTGATAAGTAAGAGATCAATTTCAACTTCTGGGTAAGTATTTCCTTTCAAAGAAAACGTAATGTGCTTCCTATTGAGTCTAATATAGAGTGGATATCTGTATACCTCCAGAAATTACTTAGTACCCTCATATCATGGTATTCAGAGGTCATATATGGGAAGTGACCAGGTCCTTATGGGTAAGATTAGAGACAATATAAAAGAGATCATTTCTTTCTATGTGAATCAGTATTGGCAACCTGAAGTGTGTCATGCTAAGATCTTGATCATGCTGAGAAATACATTATGATTATTTGATGCAATCAAAGTATTCTGTTGCAAATTAAGCGATCAAAGATAGAGCGCTTTCTGTGAACAGGAATGCTAACTGCAATACATTCCCTCATCATTACTGATAAAGACTGTTATCTAAGCCAGGCACAGTAGTACAAGCCTTCAGTCCTAATTCAGAAGGCAGACGCAGGTGGATCTCTCTGAGTGTGAGATTAGCCAGTTCTACATAGTAAGTTCCAAGCTAACTAGGACTAGATAGTTCCACACAAAGCATAAAAAGCAAAAGAATTCAAAAATAAAATACTATATAGAAAAATTCAAACAATATCAGTAGCACTCAATATTCATCTATGGGTGTATGATTATATTGCAATTTAGTCCATGCTAATATATGAATCTTAAATGTGTTAAAGAGATGGATGGCAAGCCTTATGACCTGTGCTACTGAGACCAGTAAAGTCCAAAGGTAGGACTTAGTGGAAAGAGGTTAGGTCAGGTTGTGGATAGCAGACCTTGAAAAGGACATTGGGACACTGCTCTTTTTAATCCTTACTTCCAGAACACTAAGAGTTACATACAACTGCTCTGTACTCACTGCCATGATGTTCCGTCTCATGACAGGCCTGAACAGCCATGGAACAAAGCAGCCATAGATGGAAAGCTTGAGCAAAATAAATATTTACCTATTTGTAATAGCGAAAGGAAGGTTAGGAGCCTGAAAAGTGAGAGCAAAGTATGACTCCAGCTAGGGGTCCCACATATCTTCCACTCTCCCCCCACTACTCATTCTGTCTGGGCTCCTAACTACCTCAGACGCTCCCTGGATCCCTCAGATCACCAGTGCAGGGAAGCAGGTAGGCAACCTGCAGATCTTCATCTCTCCCTCCATTCCTCCAAATCCAATACAGCAGCCTCATCTTCAGCTCTGCAGCAGTGTGTGCCTCTTCCTCACCCTCCCACAGATCTTCTCTTCCTATCCTCCCTCCCCACAAAGTTCCAGCAGTCACTCTCTGGGAAACCTCAGGACACTCCAGAAAGGGAACCAGGTAGGCGAATTATGGATCACCCTCCCCTGCTCCTCTGAATAATTCCCCAGTCTCATCCCAAGCTCTGTGGGAAAACAGCTGCTCCAGCCTCCCTCCCTGTTCTGCATCCACTAACAGTAGATTACATGCATCTGTCCCTCCCTCCAAACTTCTCTCTTCTCATTGCCTTTTCCAAGTCTTAAATTCATAGGCCACTTTGACCAGGGAAATAAGTAGGCTAATTGCAAATCTTCACCTGTCCCCCCATTCCTCTAAGTCCAAGTCCCAAGTCGCATCTCCATCTCTGTAGCAGACCTTCAGCTATAGCATCTTCTATTCTCTGTCACCATTCCTAGTGGGACTAACTAAGCAGATGCTGGTGAAATACTCTGCTCTCTTCCATCTTGTGAGGCTCCTCCACAGTCCCAAGCCTGCCCCACTCCTGAGTCTCAGATCCCAAAACTCACAAACAAATTGTACTTGGAACAAGTGCCCACAGCAATCAGAAGCACAACTTTTCATACACATAACACACAGCCACTATATCCTCTTAAGAGCAAGAGAGGAAACAGAAACTAAGGAATAAAACAGCCACTCAACAAAGACAAGCACAGCTATCAGCACCTAGAATTACAGTCCTTAAATCCCTGACACTTATGCTCCAACTTAAACATGATCTATAACAGCTAGGGCAATATGTCTACCCTAGAGGCCAGCAACTGCAGACAATAATATTACAACACAATTGAAACACAAAAAAAGAAAATATCATTCTTGCATGTAATAGAGGTTTCTACAAAGAAATTAAAAAATTTTCTTAAAGAAATAAAGAAAAAAACAAAGCAAAAAGGAACGGTGGAAAGAAGTGAATTTAACCATTAAAGACTTGAAAGTGGAAAGAGAATCAACAAAGAATGCCCAAACTGAGGAAAACCTGGAAATGAAAATTAAAGGAACTTGAACAGGAACCTCAGAGCTAAGCTTCACCACCCTAATACAAGGGATGGAAAAGAAATCTTTAACATTAAAAACAGAATGAAATAAACAGATATAATGGTCAAGAAAATATTAAATCTAAAGACTTTCTGACACAAAGTGTCACGAAAATCACAAGAAAACCCACGGAATTAACTAACCTGGGGTCATAGGGACTCACTGAAACTGTTGGGACAATAGGGAGCCTGCATGGGGCTGACCTCGGTCCTCTGTAGTTGTGTTATGACGGTGTGAGACTCCTAACAGTACAGAGTGGCACTACCTCTGACTTTTGCCTGTGTTTGAGACCCTTTTTTTCTCCTGTTGGGTTCCTTCACCCAGCCTTGACATGAGGGAAGGTGCTTAGTCTTATAGTAACTTGATACGCATGTTTGGTTGATAGCCATAGAAGGCTTGCCCTTTTCTGAAGGGAAATGGAGGAGTGGATTTGGGGGGAAGGGGAAAGCGGTTGGGAGAGACTGAGAGGAGAGGAGGAAAAGTAAACTACACTCAGGATGTAATATATGAGAGGATAAATAATATAAAAATGTATTCAAGATATTTAAAATTGACTTTTTAGCACACAAACCAAAGAAAATGACAAAGAATGCGTCGGCTTGTTGAATGCAAAGCCTTTGTAGTCTTGGAGTTGATAATGTTTCTTAAATTTACCATTTTAGTTATCTTTCATAAACTTGTCCATTCAACTGCTACTGATTTGATATTTAAAATGTTCTGATTAACTGTTAGTTATTATTATAAAGTCATGAATAATAATTAATATTAATAATAAAGTAATAAATTATAGTAATTCCTGTCAGAAAACATCCAAGAAATCTTGGACACCTTGAAAAGACAAAAATCTATAAATAATAATAAAAGAGGATGGAGAAGAAGCCCACACCAAAGTCACACAAAATACTTTCAATAATCTTCTCCAAGAAAATTTTCTTAAAGAAGGAAATGCCTATAAATACAAGAAGTATATAGTACACCAAATACTCAGAACCAAAGAAGAAACTTCTCTTAACACAAAATAATCAAAACACTGAAAGTAAATAACAAACAGAGAGCTTTAAATATTGCCAAGGAGAAAAACCAAGTGATATATAAAGGTAGACCTATGAGAATTTTTACCCTACTTCTCAATGGACAGGACAAAAAAGACAAGCCTGGAGATGTGCTGAAACTCTGAGAGAGCACAGACAACAGCCCAGACTACTTCACCTAAAAACTTTCTATCACCATATATGGACAAAATAAGACATTCCTTGATAATATCAAATTTAAAGAATATCTGTCTACTAATCCATCCCTACAGTAGGTGGTGCAAGGAAAACTACAACCTAAGGAGATTAACTACATCTAAGAAAACACAGGGAATAAATAATTACAAACCAGAAAATACCAACAAAATAACATAAATCATCTGTGGACACCTGACTTTTCACAAAGAAGCCAGAAATATACAATGGGAAAAAAGAATCTTCAACAAATGGTGCTGTTCCAACTGGATGCATGCATGATGCCTGTAGAAGTATGCGAATAGATCCATGTGTATCACGCTGCACAAAGTGCATCAATGACCTCAAGTCCAATGGATCAAAGGCATCAACATAAAACTAGATACAACTGAAAGAGAAAAAAGAGAAAGTAAGAAATAGTCTTAAATGATTTGGCAGAGGAAACAACTTCCTGAATACAGGCACTAAGGTGGAAAATTAATAAATGGGACACCATGAAATTGAAAGCTTCTGTCAAGTAAAGAACCTTATCAAAAAGACAAAACAGAAGCCCACAGAATGGGAAAATATTTTCACCACTCTATATCTGACAGAAGGCTATTACCCCAAATATAGAAAGAACTCAAGAAACAAGAAACAAACAAACCAAAAAATGCAATTTTTAAAATGGCATACATATTTAAACAGAAAATTTTCACCAGATGAAACTCAAATGACTGAGAAACACTAAAGAAATGTTAAGCATTCTTAGCTATCACTGAAATCCATATCAAAACAATTTTGCAATTCCATCTTACACCTGTTAGAATGGGTAAGACTGAAAACGACAACCTATGCTTTAGAGAATGTGGAAAAGGGGAACACTCCAGTCGGCTTGGAAATTAATATGGTGGTTCCTCCAAAAGCTGAAATTTTATCTACCTCAAGGCGAAGCTATACCACTCCTGGGTATATACCAAGCAGACCAAAGAACACTTCATCCTATCACAACAACATTTGTGCAACTATGTTTTTATAAACTTCATACTAGCCAGAAACTTGAAACAACTTAGATATCCCTCAACTGAAGAATGGGTAAGGAAATTGTGGCATATTTACACAATGGGGCATTACTCATCTGTTAAAAACATTGACATTGTGAAATTTTCAGACAAATGGATGGAACTAGAAAAAAAATCATCCTCAGTGAGGTAACCCAGACCCAGAATGACAAATATTGTATGTACTCACTAATAAGCAGATATTAGCTGTAAAGTAAAGGTTAACCATGCTACAATCCACAAACCCTGAGAGGCTAAGTCACAAATAGTGTGTAAGTACGGACCCATGGCCCTCCCCTAGGAATGAGAAACGGAATAGATTTTGTGGATGGACTGGAAACTGATGGGGCTTGGAACAACAGAGATCTGGCAGGGAAAAGGATGGAAGGAAATACTACTGGGAGAGATTACTAGAATTGGGGAACTTTGTTGAGCAATGTGGAAACCTTGTGCAATAGAAACTTCCTGGTGTCTATGAGGATGAGTCTAGTGAGGACTCCCAGTAATGAGGGATACAGGGCCTGGACTGGCCATCTTCCGTAAACAGGCAAAGCTTCCAGCGGTGGGACTGGGACACCTACCCAGCCACAAAATCTTTCATGTACAGTTTGTTCTGTCTTTAAGTTGTGGTGAGCCAAAGGTATCACAAAACTTATGGGCATGGCCAACCAATGACTGGTCCAACCTGAGACACATACCATTAGAGTAACCCCACCCTGACACTGCCAGGAGGGCAATAAATTCAAGGCTAGATATCCCAGTGACCTAGAATAGAAGCAAACATGACTAGCAAAAACATATACAGTCAATAAAATAATTGAAAAGATTCTTAGTTATATTCTGCTGTACACATAGCCTGGGGCCTAGCATAAAGATATGTAATACAGCAAGTGATAGGATCGATTGTAAAGACTTATGGCCAAATATTAGGTAGAGCTCAGGGAAGCCCTGTGGAAGAGGAGAAAGAAGGGTTGTAAGAGAAAGAAGTGTCAAGAATACCATGAGAACACAGCCAACAGAATCAACAAAGCAGGACTCATAGGGACTCACAGAGACTGAGCTACAAAGGAGCCCAAATGGATCTGATGTATGCCCTGTATATATGCTATCTTGTGTAGTTTGGTTCATGTGGGATTCCCAACAGCTTGAGTAAGGGGCTATCTCCTTTCATCTGCTCTTGGGATCCTTTTCCTCCTACTGGATTGCTTTGTCCCACCTTGATATGAGGATATTTGCCTAGTCTTATTGCATCTTTGTAGCATTAGGGTATGAGGGAAGCCCCAAAAGAAGATCAACAGCTACTTATGCAATAACAAGAGCACTGTATTAAGTCCAGTGTTTGAGTGGCACTTGATGACTCCCAAAGAAGGTCACAAGTTTTTTAAGTAGAGTCAGGGGAATTCCAGAGAGGAGGGACTAATCTTGGGTTGGTTGGTGGGAGGTCCTAGTGGTTAGAGACATTCCAGCAGCAGGGTAGTGAAAGCTGTCTTTAGTTTTCAGGAAATTGGGGGGGCACCTGCTGAACTAGCAGAGGGGCTTTGCAGGCCTGCAGAGCAAGCAGAAGGGACTGTAGAGTGCCTGCTGAGCTAGCAGAAGGCTGTGATTTTTTTTTTTGAGAACTGTCTAGCTCTGTCTAATTTTAGTGAACAGAAACTAAGGCTTAGATTTCTGTCAGGCTACTAGGAGAGCCTGAGGTTTCCCTCCTCCAGATCTCCTATGCCCTCCTTCAGAAGTGGGTCATCTCTAATCCTGGAGATGCATCCCTAATCCAGATCTACAGGGTTTTATCGCTGTCTCAGAACCCTAAACTGGGCCATAGGGACCTATCATGATCACCAGGTCTCCTGGTTGGAACCAATGGGACACAGGTGGTTGTACCTTCTCACAGACTGTACTCCTGAGGCCAGAGTTGGTTTACACCTGAGACAGAACTTGCAGGGAGGAAAGAAATCTTTGGTTATCAAATTCAGCCAGCAGTTCTGCTGTAAGATTAGGCAGAATGAGTAGTAGTATACATGATCTCAAATGGGATCAGTGCAGGGTAGAAGGAGAATAAGGAGAATTGCAAACCCTGTAGAGAGCAAAGGAGAGGAGAGTCACTGCCAGTCTCAAGGGTTAATTTGGTTAAAGTCTCCTTTATAGTTTGGTTTATCCTTTTTACCTAGCCTGACCTTTGGTGACATAAGTGCAATGAAGTTTCCAGTCGGTTCCCATAGCCTTAACTAGTTTTTGTGTTACCTGAGAGATGAATGCAGGTCTGTTATCTAAGCCCAAGAGCATAGGGAGACCATTCCTCAGGATAATTTCTTCCAGTAGCTTCTTGACCACCATGGCAGACATCATGTGCTTAGTCGAGAAAGCCTCAGTCCATCCTGAAAAGATATCAATTAAAAACTAACAAGTACTTATAGACATAAAGGCCTGGCTTTACCACTGTAAAGTCAGTCTTCCAACTGACTCTGGGCCAAGTTACTCTCTCCTGGTGTCCAGTTCTCATGACTCCACTTTTTGCATCGATGAGATGACATGTGGACACATTGGCCTACAGCTTCTGCTGTTATGGGCTTAAGGTGAAAAGACCTTCTCAAGAGGTCCTGTATTTTCCTTTCTCCCAAGTTAGTACTTTGGTATGTTTGTTGAACTATCTGAGTGACAACGTCTGATTAGAGGACGATCCATTCATCAGATGTCATGAACCATCCTTCTTCCTTGTAAGTGTTTGTATACTACTGGAGCTCTTAGTCAGTGAAAGGTGGAAATTCTGTCAATGTAGTTGTTGCCATCTTTGGTAGTGTGGTCAGCAGGATGGCTCTTGTCTGGAGGGCCGACTCCTTTGCTTCCTTGTCTGTCCAGTTGTTTTTCCTTGACATTCAGTCCTCTCCTTTCTGATTCCCAGGACAGTATATGAGAGCTACCTACTGGGACATCATATGGCCTTGTAAATGGTCTAAAATCTCTTGTTGTTTTTAATAGTCTTTCCTTCTGAAGTCAACAATCCCCTCTCTCTGTAGATGCCACCATGGGTATGTATCGTGGCAAGCGCACACCTGCTATTGCTTTAGTCATTAAGTCTTTTTCCCTTTCCCAAATGCAGCGCCTTTGTTAGAGCTATCAGTTTGTCCCTCTGGGCTGATGTCACAGGAGGTAGGACCTCTATCCATATGACTTCTTTCTCAATTTTAACTGCTGCCGCTGCATACTTAATACCTTCATTGATGAAGGAACTGCCATATGTATACCATGTTACCTCAGCCCTTGACAAAGGGACGTCCTTGAGGTCCGGTCTGATCCTGTGTCGATGGCTGAGGATGTCCAGACAATCCTGGAGAGGCTGATCCAGGTCTGGGTCTGGGAGCAGGGTGGCAGGGTTCAAAGGCACTGCTGTGAGTGCACTGTCTCTTGGGTGGGTTTAAGAGCAAAGCCTGGTAATAAGTAAGCTAAGCATTAGTAAGCCATCTATCAGGGGGATGTTTATGGATCCCCTTAGTATTTTGGAGGGCCACTCTAAGAGTTTCCCCTAAACTTAGTCTGTCTGAACCTTTAACTAAGAAAGCTATTGATGCAAATATGTGGAGGCAAGATGGCCAACCAAAAGCCACTGGATCCAGCTTTTTGGGCATGAGGCTACCAACCTCCCTTTTCCATGGACCCAGGGTTTTCATCAATACCACTTTGGCTGTTCCCTACTTTTCATCCTCTTACATGTGGAAGAGTTTGGTGATATTTGGTAGCGTGAAGGAAGATGGTGCCTGATGAGCTAACAGAAAGCTAAGTTTTTCTCTCAAGACGGTCTGTTTAGCTCTGTCCTATTTTAGCGAACAGAAATCAAGGCTTAGATATCTGTCAGCCTACTAGGAGAGCCTGCTGTCCAGCCCACCTCCAGCTCTCTCAAGAATGCCATGTTTGGTTGATATCCTCAGAGACTTGACCTTTTCTGAAGGAAAATGGAGGAAAAGTTTATCTGGGGCAGAAGGAAGGTGGGGGTAAGGAATGGGAGGAGTTGAAAGAGGGAAATCTGGGGTCTTTATATAATATATAAGAGAACAATAAATAAAATATGGGTTAAGATCGAAACAGTTTCCCCTCAATAGAGGAAATACAAATTGTTGAGAAACACAGAAATGTTCAACATTGTTAATCATCAGGTTCATGAAAAACAAAACTACTTCATGGTTTCATCTTTTTCTGTCAGAATGACTAATAACAACAAAATAATTAAGAATTCATGCTGATGAAGTTGTGGCCTAAGAGGAATAACCATCCATTGCTGGTAGCAGTTAAAATTGATACAGTAACTTTGGAAATTAGTGTTATGGTTCTTCAGGAAGTTGAGAATCTACTTATCTCAATGTCCAGCCATATCATGCTTGGGCATAGGCCCAATAAGTCCTTCATCCTATCACAGAGACACTTGCTCAACCATGTTCATTCTTGCTCTATTCGTAATAACCAGATACTGGAAACAACCTGAATATCCCTCAGCAGAATGGATAAAGAATATGTAGGCTTTTACACAGTGGAGTATTAACTGAAATGTTAAGAAAATGACATGATGAAACTGCGGCAAATTGTCAGAACTAGAAGAAAATCCTCTTGAGTGAGGTATCCCATAACCAGAAAGATCAATATGGTATGCATTTGCTTATATGTTGATATTATCTGTAAAGACACCAATAGCCAAGCTACAATCAATAGAATCACAGAAGAGTGGGTAAAGAGTAAGGTACTAGAAGGAACAAACAAATCTCATTAGCTTTACCAGCTACACAGTAGTTGATAGATGGGCAGCTAGAATGGGATGATCAAATGGGAGGAAGAGGGGAGAAGAGGGCTGTGGGAGGGAATACAGGGAGGCCAGCTAGAGACCCTGTATATAGAATAGTGTACTGCTTGCAAAGCATTTTAGAACAGTGTTGACACAAAGCCTGCAGAAATAGCAGATCAATAACTGATTTGACATAAGGGCTACTCCAGAAGAAGGAACTCACACCTGACACTGCCTGGTTGACCAGGAACCTAAGACTAGATAACCCAGAGACTGAGGCTAAACCAATTAAAAATGGTTGGGAGAAAAAGTGAAATGATAAAATGAGTCCTTATGATATTCTACATATCATATTCTACACTCCCTGACCAGTGCCCTCTCGTAGCAGGTGGAAGTAAATATAGAGACCCACATCCACATATTATTTAGTAATGGGGCTATTCAGCTCTAAATGGGATATTTCCATAGCATTCCTCCCATTAGAGCTCAGGGAACACTGAAAGAGGAGGAGGAAAGAGTGTAAGAGCCATAGAATGTGGAGGACACCAGGAGAACAAGACCCTCTAAATAAACATAAGTAAATCTCATCTGAACTCAGACTGAAGAAGCTTGTACAGGGCCTGTACAGGTCTCCACCAGGTCATCTGTGAATATATTATGGCATCCATTCTAGTGTTTTTGGGGGCTATTTTCTTTCCATTGGTTCATCTTGTGCAACTTTGATGAGAGAGTGTATGTGTTTTTTGTTATTATTATATTACATTTTGTTATATTTTGAAGGGAAGGAAGAAAGTGAAGAATGAAGGAAGGAAGGAAGGAAGGAAGGAAGGAAGGAAGGAAGGAAGGAAGGTCTAGAAATTAGTTTAAAAGCTAATGACTGATTTGCAGACCTGCTGAGAGGGAGAATTATTTGTTGTTTGCTTGCTTCCCAATGGAGTGGCAACAGGTATTTCAATCACCCAGTCCTTATTTTCAGGGGCCATTGACCATGTAATTGGACACCACATTTTTCTGAGTGTGTGCTTTTATTTGGCTAATTTTGATGGTGGTTTTGTTTGTTTATTTCTTTTAGATAACGTGTTATATTTTTGGGGTTTTGGGGGGTTGTGTTGTATCTTTCTTTAAAAGAGCTCAAATTTGGTGGGTAGGGAGGGAGATAGGATCCACAGTATCTAGAGGGAATTGGGTGAGGGGATAATATGAACAAAATGTATTTGAATTTAAAAAACAGTAATGAAAACATAAGTATAAGAAAAAAATAAAGAAGAAAATATTGAAATAAAGAGGGAAATACAGAAAAAAAGAAAAAAACACATTCTAACAAATAAGCTTTAAATACTAACACTGTCCTAGATTTCTCAAGAGATCAGGTCCCAAAAAATGTATTATAAAGTTTATTTTCAAGGACTACTTTAATTGTATTATGTCAGAAAAAATTGTTTACTAACTAGGAGAATTGAAAACGTAGTTTATCAGATTCTTTTCCAAAATCTCTTATGTGATTCATATAAACACGTTAATGTTAATACATTTCATGCTGGGCAATTTGTTTTTCAAAATTAACCCCATCTCACCCGTGATTGCTTTTTTATTGCCATATATAACCATTTGATTTTATATTGCATGCAAGGATCTTGGTAGCTATGTAGAATGCACATGTTAATAAAACAATGGCTTAGGAAAATAGACCCTTCACAGGAAGTTTTTGAAGACATGTATGTAGCCTGCAAGTTACCTTTAATGTATTAAAAGCAAAGCCTAGAAATTCTCTGAGGTGTATCCTGTAGATATTAGGCAATAGAAGTTGATCAACAGATTGTCTTACCCATAGATAAAGTCATGGCTGGAAAGGAGATAAGACGTTTGTCTTTTTCTCAAACTTTTCCTGCACTTTTTGCTCCCCTTAGATGGTGATGCTGGGGATAATAGTGTTATTTTCTAAGAGGATGTGTGTATCTGGAAGTGCTATTACAAGAAGCTGTGCTGCTTTGTCTCAGCCATTCCTGGGGTGGATTCCATTATCTGAAGTTCTATTGCCTTTTGGATAACACCTTGCTTCTCTTTGGACAGAATCTGAATCTAATTGTTTGCACACTGTTCTGCTTTGTGGGTTACTCTGCCTGTGACTATACATCTTTGAATCCAGATGGGGTTTTCAGAGCTCTTGAAAGACTTCTTAAACCCACCTTCTGTTCTATCCCCTGTCACTCCCCTTTTGAGAAGCGTTTATTCCATATCCTGGCATTATTTTCTGTTGGCTTATTTCATGAGGCTTTTACAACAGTTAAGTACAGTGATTGATCTTGAAGCCTTGGGTTTCAGCGCATTGCTATAAACTTAGACATGTCTCAGACAAAAGTTGATTTCAAAGTAAGTTTTTCCAGTTATGAATTTTATGAAATATGAAAATAAATATAAATGACAATGTTTACAGTATTTCAGCATCTCTTGAAAGCCAAAAATAAGTGTGAAAAAAGTTTTGCAATATTAATTTTTTCCTAAGATAATTGTTTTCATTAAATGATTAAAAGTAGACTTACATTGTATATGTGTTTATTAAGTGGAAATATTATGGACAAATTAATGTGATTTTTAACTTTATTAACCATCAGGTGGTTATTATAGTCAAAGCAGGCAGAAAAGACATCTTGTGAATAAAAGAATTACAGCTGCTAAAAGGAGAGATAAGCTTGTTTCAATTATAGAGCAACGGACTAGTGTTAAGGTGTGGATGTTTATTAAAAAAAAGTGTTATAAATGGCAAGAAGACAATTCTGGGTACCACTATTTATACTTACTTAGATTCTCACAGAAGAGTAACTTTTTTGAATCCACGATATTTTCAAACAGAGTTTACGAGGTTTGACAAAGTAACAGAACATAAAACTCATTAAGAGAAAAGGAATAAAATAAAAGACAAAAGCGACATAAATACCCATTACCCCGGAAAGAGCTGTGGTGATCACTGCCTTATTTAGTTACCGCTTCCCTTGCAGGAAGAGAAACTTCATCACAAAGACTGGATGTCACCGTCACCTAAATCAACGCTTGGTTGCACTTGGGAAAAGAAGCAATTCATGATGGACTCCAATTCAGTGACCTTGCTGTTTCTCATTCCTATATTTTTCCAACAGATCTCTCCATTTTTATCTATAAATAGTCTACAGTTTAATAATTATCATAATGATTTTGTATTTTCTATCTAATTAAGAACACATGTTAAATTTTTCTTCTTTTTACCTGTGTATGTTCATGAATCAACATATTACTTTAATCTTGAAAGATTTTGTAATTAGCATTGTCTTTCAAATACAGCCCCTTCTATGCATTCATCTCTTCATTACAAGTATGGCTTATGATAATAAATTTGTGTTTCAATAAATTTGAGACTGTTTCTATTATTCAAACAGAGCTGATAAGATGGTGTAGGCTAAGTAATTAGAGTATAACATACATACCTAGTTAAGTTATAGCAATTTACATTTTTCTACCTCTTTCTAAAAGTAAATATTCCAAACTACATATTAATTATAATATAATAATTAATTGTCTGTATCTCAGAATACCCACAATTTTCCTGCAATGTGCTAATTTCTCCTCAATTATGCTGCTGTATTATTTTAAAATAATACATTTTTATTGTTCATGCAAGATTGACAAGCATAAGACTAGATTTCTTTATTGATTTTTATTGAGCTTTACATTTTTCTCTGCTCCCTTCCCTGCCTCTCCCCACCCCTCTTCAACCCTCTCCCCAAGTCCCCATGCGCCCAATTTGCTCAGGAGATCTTGTCTTTTTCTACTTCACATGTAGATTAGATCTAAGTAAGTCTCTCTTAGTGTCCTCATTGTTGTCTAAGTTCTCTAGGATTGTGGTTTTTAGGTTGGTTTTCTTTGCATTATGTTTTAAAAAACACCTATGAGTGAGTAAATGTGATAATTGTCTTTCTGTGTCTTGGGTACCTTACTCAAAATAATGTTTTCTAGCCCCAATCATTTTCTTGCAAAATTCAAGATGTCATTATATTTTTCTGCTGAATAGTGATTCATTGTGTAAATGTACCACATTTTCCTTATCCACTCTTGGGGTGAGGGGTATTTTGGTTGTTTCCATGTTCTGGCTATGACAAACAGTGCTTCTATAAACATAGTTGAGGACATGTTCTTGTGGCATGATTGAGCATCCTTTGGATATATAACCAAAAGTGGTATTTCTTGAGAAAGGTTGTATCCTAATTTTCTGAGAAACCGCCACACTGACATTCATAGGGGCTGTACCAGCTTGTACTCCTACCAGCAACGCAGAAGTGCTCCCTTTTCCCCACAACCTCTCCAGCATAAGTTGTCATCAGTGCTTTTGATTTTGACTATTTTTATGGGTGTAAGATGGAATCTCAGAGTAGTTTTGATTTGCATTTCTCTGATGACCAGAAAATGGAAAAATCTCCCATGCTCTTGGGTAGGCAAAAATAACAGTAAAAATGGCAGTCTTACCAAAAGCAAACTACAGTTTCAATGCCATGTCCATCAAAATCCCAGCAAAATTCTTCACAGACCTCGAAAGAACAGTACTCCACTTCACATGGAAAAGCAAAAAAACCAGGAGAGTCAAAACAATCCTGTACAATAAAAGAACTTCTGAAGGCATCACAATACCTTACTTCAAACTCTGCCACAGAGCTACATTACTGAAAACAGTCTGGAATTGGCATGAAGACAGACAGGAGGACCAATGGAACCGGATAGAAGACTTGGATATTAATCCACATTCCTTCAAACATCTGATTTTTGACAAAGAAGCAAAAAATATTAAATAGAAGAAAGAAAGCATATTTAACAAATGGTGCTGGAATAACTGGATATCAACATGTAGAAGAATGGAAATAGATCCATATCTATCACTGTGCATAAAACTCAAGTCAAATTGGATCAAAGACCTCAATATTAATCTGAACACACTGAACTTAATAGAAGAGAAAATGGGAAGTACACTTGAAGGCATTGGCACAGGAGACCACTTCCTAAATATAACCCNTGCTCCCTTTTCCCCACAACCTCTCCAGCATAAGTTGTCATCAGTGCTTTTGATTTTGACTATTTTTATGGGTGTAAGATGGAATCTCAGAGTAGTTTTGATTTGCATTTCTCTGATGACCAGAAAATGGAAAAATCTCCCATGCTCTTGGGTAGGCAAAAATAACAGTAAAAATGGCAGTCTTACCAAAAGCAAACTACAGTTTCAATGCCATGTCCATCAAAATCCCAGCAAAATTCTTCACAGACCTCGAAAGAACAGTACTCCACTTCACATGGAAAAGCAAAAAAACCAGGAGAGTCAAAACAATCCTGTACAATAAAAGAACTTCTGAAGGCATCACAATACCTTACTTCAAACTCTGCCACAGAGCTACATTACTGAAAACAGTCTGGAATTGGCATGAAGACAGACAGGAGGACCAATGGAACCGGATAGAAGACTTGGATATTAATCCACATTCCTTCAAACATCTGATTTTTGACAAAGAAGCAAAAAATATTAAATAGAAGAAAGAAAGCATATTTAACAAATGGTGCTGGAATAACTGGATATCAACATGTAGAAGAATGGAAATAGATCCATATCTATCACTGTGCATAAAACTCAAGTCAAATTGGATCAAAGACCTCAATATTAATCTGAACACACTGAACTTAATAGAAGAGAAAATGGGAAGTACACTTGAAGGCATTGGCACAGGAGACCACTTCCTAAATATAACCCCAGGAGCACAGAAACATATAGAAACAATTAAATCGGACCTCATGAATCTGAAAAGATTCTGTAAATCTACAAGTAGATTTTAATTGTACTTATTTAATAGGTGTTTTAATTTATAGATATATTAGCCTCATAAGTAACTCTAACTTGTCTAAATTTTGTTTTAATTCACTTTTTGTTGTTCCTTCCTATTTGAATGTTTCTTATTGGAGGTCAAGTAACTGGTCTGAAATATGTGTAGGCCCTTGTAATACGTGTAAGTAGCTGTTGTTTGAGTATCCTAATACCCTCTAATTTCCATTCTCTTGTTAATTGTATAGAGTTTTCTGAAATTTAAAGATAATCTTAATTTTAAAGCTAAATTACAGTCAAAATATTTAATATAATGTATATATATTTAATATAGTCTACAACAGTAACTCTATATCCAAATATAGTTTAACTAACAGAGATTCATATGAGGTTTTATCTTACTAATTTGTGGTCCTTTTTATTTTGGTTCTATACTTTATGTTTTATATTTTATAAATTGAAAACTCATAAAATCTGATATAACTGGACTATCCATATATTAAGACTGAATAAATAATGTTATTCTTAAATTTTATTATTATTCAATTATATATAATTTATTTTAGCTATTAGAATAAAAATCATAATACTTGTTTATACAGTGTTTGGCATTAGATAATCTTATTTCTCAATATTAGTGTGATCATGCTATAATCTGCATTACCTTAAAGAAAAATTTTCACTTCTCGATGCTCCATTTATATCTATATGTTAACATCCAAATCATGACTGACTTAGAAACTGAAGGATTTATCAAAGTGCTAACATTCGTATTACACAGCTTGACAGTTCTTCCTGAAGATGCCTGAGTTCTTCAGTACTGATTTTAATCTATCTCTTGTCCCTGTATCCCTATTGTCTACTTTGAAGAGGGAATAAGAAGCCTATTGTTGAACTTTATCTCAACTTTGCAAGGAAAGCCAGCAAACAATATAAAACATCCCTTTGTTTTCAAGGCCTATCTTCTCGTTACTACTTATATTCTACGCTACTCAAGCAAGTGTTTGCATGCTCTGCTGTAATATTTTGGGTCAAACCTATTCTAGAATATCTACATGGTAGATTTCTCTTTATTTCCTGCTCTTCAAGTTGTCCCTCTGTCATTCACAATTTCAAACTGTGCCACCAGTAACAAATTTTAATTTCACTTTGTGTTCTGTGATGCTGCATTCTCATGTAGTCTTTTTTTCATTTTTTAAAAAAATTTCCATTCCCATGTTTTTTAACCCCATTTTCTTTGTCCACCTGGTCTGACTTTAAGATGATCTCAGATGTCTTCCTGTCTTTTCACTGCACTCAAACGACCCGGTAGAGAGGGTCTTCATGCTTTTTAAGGACATCAAATGTCATGACCATATTTCCTAACTTTCATTTGACTAATACCTTTCGTATGAGTTTCATACTTTGATGTTCGCTAATTGTCTGAATCAGAGCTCATAAAGCATGTCTCTACCGCCTGATTCATTACGGCAGGCTTCGTTTCCCTTTTATTTCCGCATCCTATTTCTCTTTGTTTGAACACTCCTATGTTTTCATCTTCAAATATTTCTGGAAGTCTCTTCTAAGATAGGCAAACTCACAATCAAATTCGAAAATGTCTTCTCTAGTTATGTAAAGGCAAAATTAACGTATCAAGAAAATCTAAACGTTTTGATTATCATCAAATATCCATTTTTCTCCCATCTTCATAACACTTCAAGTCTTTTAGCCCTCGCATAAACAACCTCTTTTAACAATTTTCTCATTTGTTAGTTTTTATTCATCTTTCAGATCTCAACAAGAACATTTGACTAGAGAAAATAATCATAAAATTCGACATTATGACAATTGATTTGTATTCTAACATTTTTATGTCCTTCATATTATTTATCCCATTTACAAGTAAATACAATTTAGGATTATTCATGTAATGCTAATTCCTCACTTCCCTCAGACTAAGACTAAGTGACAGTGGAAATGGTCTGAATTGTTTGTGGAGTTTCTTGGACTCCCCAGACCAAGAACAGAAAGGGTGGGTCCTCATGCCTGACACTTGGGTTTTGCTAGATATTCTCTGACTCTTGGGGAAAACATCATTACCAAAATTAGTGTAACACACACACACACACACACACACATACACACACACAAATGTTGCCTTATGGCTTTTCAAGCATCCTTCATGTTATTTCTCCTCTTCACTACATTTTCTTTCTTGAATTAAAGTCCCTTTTATTTTTCTCTTTCAAAGAATCTGCTGCAGATATTCTCTTCTCTAGAGCGCCTCTCTGTGTCTGTGCCCTTAACCATAATCCATTTTACTTCATTGTTTTTGTGATTGCTTCAGGTTATATCTTCACATGTGAAAATTAGGAACTAAGAATCAAAACTAGATAGTCATACATTTATCTGAGGCATAAGGATGGGGAACAGCTGTGCGTGGGTGTCCTAGGATGGATGTTCTGACTGAATCATGTAAAAATGACCCTTTGACAAAAGGCTTAGGGACCTCGGTTGAAGAGAGGGCAGAATGATTATAAGAACTAGGGCATCTGTACATCTGCTATGAGATACTGCCTTCAACACGTGACAGAAAAGCTGCCCCTATGAAATTCCAAACCATGCTCACTTGCACAATGCCTGCAGAGCAGCAAAATCTCACAGGCCCCATCCCAAGATGAAGAGCTAAAATAAATCAGTGACTGCTTAGAGGGAGAATCACTCTTTCCCAGGGATGCACCACTGATTGGTTATCAATCCTGTATAGCCGGCCCTAAACACACACACACACACACACACACACACACACACACACACACACACANCTTCCTTCCTTCCTTTCTTCCTCTTTTCTTTGTATATCAGTATATATAATTAAAGAGAAAATATTATTAATTACACATGAACTGGTGGGGATTACCTGAGATGCCTTTGATGGGGAAGGAAGGAGGATGGAAATGAGGAAAATAATAGTATTCTTGTATGAAGAATTCAAAAAGTAAAACTAAAAACAGAAGCAAACCAAGCAACAACAAACAAAAGCAAAGTCAGGGGCTACGCTTTTTCTTTCCCCAAATCTAGTACATGAAGAAACTGATCAAATAGTTCCAAGATTAACGATGATATGCTTAAATCATTCATAAGGATAATCCATTGTAAAACTTCATGAAGTTGTATTGATTAAATAGAAATAGTTCTTTTCTGGGACATCCATTATGTTAAACATAGTGGTCTGTCAATTCATAATAGTGAAAACTCACATTCAGTTCTGATTGCCAATGATCAGATATCAGTTTCGTTAATTTTTGTTTAATGTTTTCTTCCCCATTTCCTTCTCTTTTCATATGAGATTGCAGTGTCTGATAAACTACAGCCATGAGAGATTAGGTAGGATACTTGGAGGACATTTGTGATACATACCCAATGTACATTGATATAAAATGTAATAAATGCTTACTTCAGCTATTTTAACCAGTATCTAGATTTTATTTAACTTTATCTGTCCTAAACAGTCTTTCAAAAATTTTCTCCCTACTGTTTACATTATCATAAAGTTTTGTGTTTTTGTTGTTGTTTTAATTCTATACTAAAAAGTCATTTCCAGTCATTATAGTTTTATTTTCTTTCCTGCTACACCAGCTTCTCATTTTCTGTTTTGCTTAGACTACTGCAGTGAAGTTCCAAAGATGAATTAATATTTCACATTGGCCTGAGCAAAATGTCTCAGGGTATTTCTTTCATATTTAGAAATTTATACTACTTAAATTTTTTTTCTGTTTCAAGACCTTAATCATGTCAACTGATACTCAAAACTGTCTTTCTAGTTTGCAAATATCTCTCAAATTTACAACCCAACCTTCTAAATTTGCATTAAAATGCCAGCTTGGAAATGTCTGTATTCTAACCCACAGTACATCCCACACACAGTCTTCAATGCCAGGAAGTGTCCATCCTCACAAGTATCTTTATTTTATATTTCCAAACTTCACCGTATGCTGAAAATGGCACATTAATTAGCATCTGCTAAGTATAATCTTTCAAATCATTTTTTGCTCTTATCTTCTACAGGAAAAACACTATAATTAGCATTGTCTTAGAATTAACATCCTCTCCTGAAAATCCTGTCTCTGACCAGTTTTTACAGCAATAATTAACATCAAATCCTTGTTAAAAAATAAAAAATAAAATAAACACTGTACTCAGGTAGAAATGTGATTTTAATCTGGGCAGTAGTGGCACATGCCTTTAATCATAGCACTTGGGAGGCAGAGGCAGGTAGATCTCTGTGAGTTCGAGGCCAGCCTGGTCTACAAGAGCTAGTTCCAGGACAGGCTCCTAAAGCTACAGAAGCCCTGTCTTGAAAAACCATGTGATTTTAATTGTCATAAACAATTTTAATATAGACCTTTAACCCGAATTTGAGAATGTACAGAACTTTTAAAAAGAAAAACGTAAAGTAAAATGTATGCTGTTAGTATAGGGAATCAGGTTTGAAGATTGTATTATCAAGCTTTTTATATACAGCTTTTTATATCTGTTTTAAGAGTACCCAGGGCAAACTATTATTTTATTTTTATGTTTCAAGATCTGATAGCATCTATTTATTTGTGCTTTGAAGACAAGAAACACTGAATGATTGTTCACGTAAATATGGATTGTTAGCTACAGCTTTGAATATTTATTGAAGTATAAATACTGACTGATAATATATTAATTTGTTTTTAATTATATTAAAGTTATCACAAAGCTGTTATTCAAAATATATTACCACTTAATAGAGTTATATAATTGGAAATTAAACTAATAAAAGGGCTTATTCTTAAGCTTGTTGAAACTCATGAATCCTAGACCAACAGCTGTGGAGCCTCGAACGAACTGAACTCCATATGTAGGACATAGTTGTGACTCTTGACTCTCTGTAGGGCACCTGACAGTAGGACATGGGTCTATGCCTGGTACATGAGCTAGCTTATTGTAGCCCATACTCTATGGTGGGATGTATGCTCAGGCTTAATGCTGGGGAAAGAGGTCTGGCCCTGTCCCAACATAATGTGGCAGGCTTTATTTAAATCCTTTGAGAGCCCTTACCCGTTGGGAGGAGTGGATGAGGTTTGGAATGGGGGTAAAGTAGAGTTAGGAGGAGGGGTAGTCGGGGGAACAGTAGATGGATTGTAAAATAAAACTAAAAGTAAAATTAAAATTGAAAAATACCGTACTTTCCATTTCTTTTCCCTTTCTCCATTTTCCCCCTGTGGTGGAGTTTTGAAAGCCAATAGATTCCATCACAATCAGCAAGATTCAAAAATCCAAAACTATTACATTTTGCATACCAAGAATACCTTCAAACAATGGAATTAAAATTAATAATTATCAGTGTACCTTAAGACAAACATTGTACCATATTACACAAGTCAGAATACTGTAAACAGTGGGCTGCATAGATGGTCCAGGTGCTAAGAGCAGTTTCTGCTCCTCTAGAAGATCAGAGTTCATTTCTAAGAACTCAAGTAGGCAGCTCCCAACTGTCTGTAACTCCAACCCTACAGGATCTAATACCCTCCTCTGGCCTCCACTGGCACTCACAGTCTCACGTGTATAATTATATACAGTCAGACATTCACACATACACTGAAATGAATAATGCAATTAAGGGGTCATTATTTGTGGATTAGAGGGACAGAAGAAAGTGTTGGACTGGTGATAATTTGATGAAAAGATTTTTGACTCTTTAGCTTAAAATATTTTATTTGCACTATTTTTAAGATACTTTCTTATATAAATGTGAAAATTAAATAACGATTTTGATGTGTCTTCATATGTGGTATCAGATTTTAGTTTTTATCGAATTAGAGATTAAACCAAGGACTTGGTGCATAGTAGTCCAGAGTTCTGAGCTATAGTTCCAACCTCAAGAAATGTTTTAAGTCACAACTACTTCAGAACCTACCAACTCTAATTATCTAAATTTTCAGAAAAATAAAAGATAAAACTACAAAGATATAAAAATATAAAATTACTGTATACTTTTTCTGAAATTATCTTTTTGTGAATATTTGATCTAAAGTATCACAGATTTAGACTGCAATGGTTTCACTGGTAGAAATATACTGAAATGTAGCAGAAACATTAATGAGTCTTGTGCAATAAATACACATAGAGTATGTTTTAATAATTCAACTGACTCCATGACCACTTTCTTAATAGTAGTATGATTTGTTATTAAAGTAGGAAAACATTATAGTATTTTGTTTAAAGTCATGGTTTAAAAAAACAAGACTTTTAATTTTTCTTTAGTATTGTGTATGAGCAATTAACTTCTTTATATTTTTTCATACATTACCTAATATTAGTTCACAATTACATTTATGTAGATGACAGTTTCTATGATGACTGGTTCTGTAGTCATGCCATCCCAAAGAAACACACTGAGGCTTATTTTAGGTATAAACTGGCCTGTTAGCTAAGGCTTATTATTAAGTAGCTCTTACAACTTAAATTAATCCATAATTTTTATCTATGTTTAGCCATGTAGCTTGGTGCCTTTTTTCAGTACAGCATCTTCATTTGTTTCCTTTGCATCTGGGTGGCTACTGCAGACTTAGCATTTCCTCTTCCCACAATTCTCCTAGTCTGCTCACCACACCTTTAATTCCTACCTGACTACTGACCAATTATCATTTTATTAAACAAATATGAGTGACAAATCTTACCAGGAAACAAGGGCATCATCCCATAGCACTTCCACTTTTTTCTTTCAAAACAATAACTCTGAATCTAATCTACTTTGTTTAGCTTTTTCCTGACCATTATCAAAAACAATTTGTAGCCAACACTCCAAACAAGACAAACGTCTACAATCCACTTTTGGGAATGTGGAAGTTGTTTTCTAGGATACTTTCTGCTATTGCGGGTTCTGATAATGTTATGGGGACCTAAAGAAAATTTACAATTATGGCCAAGTCCTGACTGAAGTATTATGTGAGCCTTGATCATCTCAATGAGAAGCCTTGAAGTTATTCTAGATGCAGAACTCAGGAGAAACAGTGAAAGAGGTGCATTGAAATATTGGATTATCTGGGTCATCCATTTCCATTGGGAATTTTTCAGGGGTTCTTTCTTGATCAAACCTTATTTTTCTTAACTAAGAATGAATCCATGGCCTCATATTACCTGTGGAAACAAAAGCAAGACCTCTTCTGCTTTGACTTAAATTTTGATGTCAAGGCATTTTCAAAATATATGTTAGAATAATCCAGCAGTATTTATAATAAAATGTCTTTTAGCAGTTGTTACTCCTTCCTCAGCAGTCAGACAACTTAAAGATAACATAATAACATACAATATCCAGATTCTGTGTGTATATTCCATCATTATAAAACTTTAAAAAAACTCTATTTTCTTTATTATTATTTTTAATTTTTGTGTTTTTGAGACAGGGTTTCTCATCAGAGGAATGCAAATCAAAACTACTCTGAGATCCTATCTTGCCTCTATATGAATGGCCAAGACAAAAAACACTGATGACAACTTATGCTGGAGAAGTTGTGGGTTAAAGGGAACACTACTGCATTGCTGGTGGGAGTGCAAGCTGCTACAGCTCCTTGAATGTCGGTGCAGCAGTTTCTCAGAAAATTAGGAAATCTTCCTAAAGACTCAGTAATACCACTTTTGGGTATATTTCCAAAGGATGCTCAATCACAAGGACATGTGCTGAACTATGTTCATAGCAGCATTGTTTGTCATAGCCAGAACCTGGAAACAACCTAAATGCCCCTTGGCCAAAGAATGGGTAAGGAAAAATGTGGCACATTTACACAATGGAGTACTACACAGCAGAAAACATAATGCCATCTTGAATTTTGCAGGAAAATGGATGAAGCTAGAAAACATCATTTTAAGTGAGGAAACCCAGACCTGGAAAGACAATTATAGAATGTACTCACTCATAAGTTTTTTAAAAATATAAATCAAAGAAAATCTACCCACAAATCACAATCCCAGGGAACCTAGACACCAATGAGGACCCTAAGAGATACATACATAGATCTAATCTACATGGGAAGTAGAAAAGGACAAGGTCTCCAGAGTAAATTGGGAGCTTGGAGACCTTGGGTGAGGGTTGAGGGGGAGGGTATAAGTAAGGAGGGAAGCAAAGAAAAACTGTAGAACTCAACAAAAATCAATAAAAAAGAGATATTCACCAACCACAAAAATCAAAACAAAACAACAAAAAACAGCTGCAAGGTTTTTCCCCACTAAAGCCTAATCAGGAAATTTTAAAGGAGTTGTACCTCTACTTGCCTCTAACAAATAGTCAACCCAAGACAATACTGCTACCAGGAAGCTTTGTTTGTCTCTGTTCTTTTGTCTGTCTAGAACCCTTTTTTATAAAGCTTTCTCAGGCTTTATGTGGTTATTCTTTCCAAACATTTGGGTAACATATATGTAGATAGAAGTTTCTGTCCTGCCTGGTCCCACAGCCATTCATCCCCCCCCCAAAAAAAACGCACATAGAAGCTTATATTAATTATAAACTGTTTGGTCTATTAGCTAAGTATTATTATTAACTACTTCTTGTGGCATAAATTAACCTACAATTCTTATTTATATTTAGCCATATGACTTGGTACCTTTTCTTCAGTGAGCATTTTCATCTTACTTCCTCTGTATCTGGGTGGTAACTGCTGACTGAGTCTTTCCCCCTCCCATAATCCTCCAAGTCTGGTCATCCCATCTATAATTCTTGCCTGGCTATTGGCCAATCAGCATTTTATTAAACCACTATGAGTGACAAATCGTTGCAGGTACAAGAGAATTTTCTATAGAACTTTTGTGATACATATTATATAGAGATAAAGAAACAATGTTGGGAGATGGAATGGAGTGTAATAAAATATATTGGAATGAACAGATAACTTGTCAGGATCTCACAAATAGGAAAAATAATTTTAGAATTTAAATCAAAGCTATGTGAAGTTTGTTTGCTGTTATAGTATATGTGTACTCATATGTTCATCTGTGTTTGTCTACAACAGAAAGGTAGCAGCTGGCCATTTATTAATCTTAGAGATTTTTCAGCTTTAGCTAACGAGGATCAATTGCCCCAATAATATGATGTCTTTACTTTAGTAATTGTTTCTGTTAATCTTCTGTTTGTGAGAAGAGATACCAAGGCAAGATTTGATAGAAAACGTTTAATTAGAGATTACAGTTTCAGAGGATTAGTGAAGTCAGAAGGTTAGATAGGAGTGTGATGATGGTAGAAGAAGTAGGAAAAGTTGCTAGATTGGCAGATAGATTAGATTCTATCTATCTATCTATCTATCTATCTATCTATCTATCTAGATAGATTGATTGAGAGTTAGTAGATAGATACACACAAACACACACACACACATATATATATATATGTACATAGATGATAAATTGATTGATTGAGAGTTAGTAGAGAGATACACACACACATATATATGTACATAGATAGATGCATAGATAAATACATAGATAGCAACAAGGCTGGGTCAGGTATGGATTTTTGAAATCTCAAAGGCCATTGCCAGTGACATGCCTCCTCCAACAAGGCCATACTTCCTAATCCTTCCTGAATATTTCTACTAACTTAAGACAAGTATTCAAACATATAAACCTATGAGAACCAATCCCATTCAAATGTCCACAACAATGCTGGTCTCCTATTATTCAGAGCTGATTCTTCAGTCACAGTAAACGGAAACCACATAGAGCTAGTTCAAAGTATTACACAAATGATTATAGGAGAACTTCTGACTGATTTTTAAACTTCTCTCTAAAACTTCACAAGCCAGGCTTCCAATGCATTTTTTGTTATTATTTCTCATATATTTCCAGAAGAGCTCGTGAATATCTTTCTGAGTGTTAAATGCTTCTTTCTTACTCAAAAAATACCCAGTCCTAGACCTCCTTCTCATGAAACAACCCAAAGCATGAAAGTCACATGGCCAAGGATCCCTACTCTCTGGTACCAAACTCTGTCTCTATTTGCTTTGCTCCTGCTGTGATAAACACCAAGGCCAGGAGCAATTTCAGAAGGAGAAGGTTTGTTAACTTCTTTACTGGCTGGCTTCCCTAACTTACTTAATTAGTTTCCATATTTAGTTCATGCTCACCCGCTCAGGGGTGGCACACCCATAGTGGCCCAGGTTCTCCTGCATTAGCTACTATTTAAAAAAGGCCTCCAAAGAAATAACCACAGGTTAACCTGATGCAGGTAATAACTAAATTGAGCTTCTTTCTTCCAAAGACTGTCAAATTGATTATGACAGCTAGCTGTGACAGTAAGGAAAAATGAACAAAGGATTGAAATAACAGACCATGCAAGTGAAAGGAACAATTGTGAAAATGACAACATTCTAAAATACATGGGGAAGAATCAAAATGTACAAGTAACTTAAATTTTTATTTCTAACATCAAAGGACGATGATCTCAAAGGAAATATAATGAGGATGTCTATTAGATTTGTATTTCTTCAATTATTCAATTGTTTGTTATTACTTCAATTATTTAACTCTTTGAAACTTGTAAATATGTTGCCTTCATTTACTAAGGTCATGACTAATTGGATGCCTTGTTTCAGAAGGTCTAATGCTCATACAAATGCTTTCCTACTTCTGGGAGTCTGTGGCCATCTATCCTAAGGAGATACATATTATGACCAATACTAAAAGCTATGTTCTTCCCAAAGGAAAAACTATTTCTTACTCCTTCTGATGGTGATATATGTGCAATTCCCATCAACAACCACTTGCTGCATGTTTATAAACATAGGGTCATTGGAAATATGCTGACAATGAAATTTGCTAACTGACAAATCAATAATGGGAAACACAAACTTTCCTAGCATAAATGCAAGGGTTTCATAGCTGCTTGTAAATGATGGTTTGCTTTTTACCGAAAATGAGATTCAAGACAAACACAAAACAAAACAAGAACTTCTGCAGGATTTCATGAAGTGGCTTAAAAATTCCTCAACAAATTGCTGCAAGTGTCATTGATTCCACCCAAGAATGAAATGTAGACACGCAAGTCTGCTCAAGAATGGTACAAATCATGAAGACTAATTATAAAGGCCTGAAAGGGAAACTAAAGCTGCAACAATGTGATTTGACTGCTAGTGTCAAGGGCAATGTATCTTACCTGTGCCATTTTTATTGGACAGAGTATTAGGAGAAATACTAATACAAAGTATTAGGAGAAATAGGATACATAAAACCCAAAGTTTCTACCCATTGATTCTAATAGTGTCCGACAGAAGCAAACACAATCCAGGTGTAGGACCACAATTATAGTTCACTATATAGTTATAAAAGCATCTCTTGTAACTGAAAATTACTGCCTTGTATGGCTTGATAAACTACGTAATTCTAATCTGATCAGAGCAGATCATTCATTTCACAAGTTATGTGGAATTGAGTATGTTCCCATAGCTTAGAATGGAGCCACATGAGAAACAGAATAATAGAATTGGTGCAAGAATTTGTATGTAACAGGCCCATTTTTATAATCTAATTGTGCATTACTAAAGGGCACAGTGTATCAGAGGCATGTGGTTACCTACCAAACCTCAACATGGAACAGTGGATCACAAGTTTATTGTATCAATTGTATCAGTCTAGTGAAGACTGGTAACATGGGCACTTCAATGAGCCAACAAAGAACAAAAACAAGCTTTATGAAGGAAAATAAAAACAGTAAAAAGTAAAGGAAAAATGAAAATTAAGAGAAAATGAAAAATCTGAGAGAAAAAGTATTTCTAGAGAGGAAAATGCCATTGAACTTCCTTGCTAACTGCTTTTTAGAGGTCTATAGATAAAACCTGACAAAGGATGAGATAGTGAATGACTATGATTGATTAGTTCTATCGACTCTCATGGATTAAACAAAAAAAAAAGGTCCACAACACTATATATTGTTATGTTTTCTTAGCTCAAACAGATAGGGTTGGTTGAAATGCTGACCCCTATTCTGTGACAAGGCTTTTCTTGGGGAGACACAACACACACACACACATACACACACACACACACACACACAAGGCTTCTCATTCAAGATAGGGAAACACAGCACTTCAAAGTACAGATACCATCAAAGTCCAACTTGATAAGTCAATGGAGTGTATTGGAGTTACAGCAATAGGGCTGAAGGGTCGTTTACAGGAGCTGAAGTGATCCAGACAGCTGCGTAGTGAAACTCTACCTCAGCGTGGGTGGCATTTCACAAAAGCTGAAGACCTGGGGCACATGGAACAGAGTTCAGGCAGGTGAGAATGTCTTCCCAGAGAACTCAGCTTCTGTGGCTGCACTTCTGTTGGCCTTTGCTTCCTTTAGGATGCTTGATTCCTTTACTGCTTTCTGCTTCTTCCAGGCAGCTGGCTTGGCTGAGAGTCTTCTTTGTAGTTTGGCTCATCTGAGAGTGACACTAAGCATTTTCTCCTGTTTTATACACTCTTGGGAAATGAGGAGCACGGAGAAACTGGTCAGTTTTTAAAGATTTCCAGAAACTATTTTGAGTTGTTTACCTTTGTCTTAACTAACTTCCCTGTATTGTAGAAGATTCCCTTTCCATCTCCGACTCAAGGTATGTTGGTTATTGACCTTGAATGCTAGCTACTTGGTTGACATTTCTACTCTGCAATTTCGCAGGCTCTTGCTTGCTATTAATTACTTGAAGCTTTATTTCTTCCTCCTGGCTACAAAATTGGGTAGCAGTTGTTTTTATTTGACTCCTTGTCTATGAGATCACCCAAAAAATAGGCAGATGCTTTTTTAAATCAGCTATTCCAACTTATCACTTACAATTAACTGAATTAGAATTAAGAACAAATTGAAGAGTAATAATCGCTTAAAACAGATTCCTCAAGAGCTATGTATTCCAGAATAGGTAGCCTACTTCCACTGATGCAGATGTCTCTCACCATATCTGGTTAATCCGGTTATGTAAATCATAATCATAGCCCTCTTGTTTATTTTTCTAAATGATTCAGATTTTGACATTTTAACTCAGTCTTTCTCTGTATGTCAGCCACTGTTCTCCATACAACATATGTGGGCAAATATGATGTTGATCGTGGGTCCCTGTCTCTTATTATTTGAGGAGAACTTGATCACTTTTTCCCTCAGAATGAGGAAACTTAGATTACAATAACCTGAATGTCAACAGAAATTTTAACTTACCAGGTATCCTGTCTGTCTATCTGATAGAAGTCATTTGTAAATAACATGCTGATTTTCAGCAAGGGGAACTTTGACAGTGTCATATTTGTTCAAATAAAATAAAATTGGGTGGCCTGAATGTCCTAAGTGATTTATGCTTGTAACAGTAAATGCTAATAAACAGATGTTCTTATATGTTTCTGCCTTGAAATTAATTTTATCTGATATAATATTATGTTTCATACTTATAGGCAATATTAACTTCTGAATATTTTCTTTTGTGCAACATAAATATAATGGGAGAAAGAGTCTGGAATAAGAAAACATGAGAGCTCTTTTGCCAGTACCTATAACTCTAACTTGGCATCTAGTAAAATCAAGGAGAAATGCATCAATTTGCTTAGGATGTGAGCATGCTTCTTAGTTTGTACAACCAAGAGAAAAAAATATTTGATCAAGCAAAAAGGGCAGTGATCCTCCACTGAAGATGTAGGTAAAGAATTGGAGAAATATCCTAGGTGGCTTTCAATTATTGAAGAAAAGCATCTTCAGTGTTAATAGGTTTATTAAGAACAATGAGAATAAGACCAGTAAGTTACCACTTTGTTTCCGTAGAAGATGTGGCAGTGCTAAGTGCTTTGAAATGAAAAAGCTCAGATGACTTGTGTAGAAGCAGATTTAATTAAAATTTCATTTATTATTCTAAGCTAAATTGCTTCTCATCTACGAATCCATAGTAACACACGACCTGGATTGTTTAGAACTCCATCAAATCATTTAAAGCTAAAGGTCTTCAAAATTATATGTGAAGGGGATAATGGTAATCTTATCTTCAGTGGAGTGCTGATGAAGCATTGAGACATTTGTATTATTGCCAAGCCTTTTACTGTATAAAAACTAACAAATTGACAAACAAACAAAAAATAATGGTGTAGTAGACCTCAGGCCAGACAAATCTGTACACCTATAGAGACTACTTGACTCATTTACAGCATTTAGTTAGCTGAACTGAGATACTTGAGGTTTGATGGTGGTAGATCATCTGCTATAGAGGCTTAAACGTTTTTTCAACCTTTTCTCTAGTAGAAGGGGTTGGAATATATTTACAAATAATGGGATAATCATGTTTTTGCCCAATTTTCTGAAAACATGAGCTTGAAAATATTAGTATCAGGACCATTAGTTTTATTTACTATTTTGGTAGCTTAATAAAAAACGTAAAGTGAGAATGCTTAGAAAGCTATTGGCATGTGTACAGCCTCTTAACCTTGCTTGGCTACTTTAGATGAGTTTCCAGTGTATAACACTTTTTTTTTAGTAAGGAATAAAGTGTACACCATCTTCAGAGGACAAATTCACTTGTACAGCGTATTATTTATTCAAGGTGTGTTTTTCAACTGTGTAAACATTTGTAGCACACACTATCTGAAAACCCCAATATATTGTAGCCAACTCAAGAGTAGGAGGAATGGAATATTTTGCTTTTAGAAAAACTTGGGAGGCAATTAAAGGTCACTTGCCCTACTGTATTGTGAGGAAAATCCACTAGCTAATGGGAATGGACACAGTTGAAGGTAGTGATGCTGTCTCTCTTTATGAGTAAAGCTCATCAAATTGTTCATCATTCCTCCTGACTGCAATGTTTTACAAACATGTGGGTGGTTGTTATTCTGGGGTGGTTATTTTTAGATTTAGGCATTCTTAAACTACATACTGTCCATAACATAATGGCTCTCCCTAGATGAAGGTACTTTTAATTCTCACTTTAAAATTTTAACATTATGAAACATTATGAACAATCATCACTCATGGATTGGCTATAATTCCCTTGGTCAGAACTTCCTGGGACATTGTACTTATAATTTGGTCAATCCTGCTGCTTTCTAGAAATGTATTTGTAGTCTTATTCCACAGAATGCAGAGTTGATGATTGAAAATAGAGCCACAGTAAGAGTCTAACTAAAATGCTATAGAAGAAAAGATTAATTGCACAGGAGCTTCTTTGATAAAAGTTTTCAATAGAAGACAACCTTTCTATTGATTTTCCAGATCTCTTCTCTGGAGTTATTTAGTATTTCAAAGCAAAAAGTATCTAAAGTCTTCCTTCTGAAACTTTCCCTCCCAAAGAACACAGTGAAAAAAAAAAGAACATGAAATGAAAGTAAATATGGATGTAGAAGAAAATCACTTTTGAAATAGTGGCAGGTTGCGAAATTCTTCCACATAGTTTGGCTATAACTTGAATAAGAATAATTTTGACTGAAAAGTAGAGATCATTTTCTTCATGTTTAAAGAAATATGAATAGACAACAGATGCCTCCAAAACAGTGAAGATTGAGAGAAAATGTGTAGAGTGCTCCCCTTCCTTGGAGAATACACTTTGTTTGAAATTCTTACACAGATAATCCAACCCACTCATCCCTTATGAGAAAAAATAATCCCAAATCACACAGAAAAACTGACAATATTGTCAAATATCAATGAACAATTCATCATCAGTCATAAAAATTTTATCTTTCAAGAGAAACTCTGAAAACTAACCAAAATTTCACTGGATGACCCCAAGGCTACCATAAAGTCTTATGGAGATCTTCATAGGTTCTTTTGAAATATTGCTTTTCAAGTTTAATGCTTCATTTCCCTAGATTCTGCTTCAGAGTCTTTGACTTCATTTTAATAATCTTCTTTATTATTTAAGTGCACAGTGGAAATAAAGACAACCTTTGTACATGATATATAAAATGCATGTCACCATGGCAACAATACTTTAATTTTGAAAACAGGTGTCTTTGTAAGAACCTGTATAATTCTAATGAGAAATGACCAGAAATGAAAGGAGAGGTTTTTTATCTCATTATATGTCCTGTGAATATTTCATCTTATTTGCATTATGAGGTATATTAATTTTGTCACTTTCCCAAAAAGTACTCAATATAGATCTCTCTATTGTTTTAGAATTATTAAAGAAAACTTGGAAATATTTAAAAAAGAAATGAGAATAGACGAAACACAACTCAATGAAAACAGATGAAATTTTCATTCTTTATTTTTTCTCAAGACACTAATCACATTTTAAGTTACTATGAAAATAAACTAGCCAGAATATTCATTGCAAAGAAATGCTATTTTATTTGAATTTAAAATTGGCAAGAAGACTCTCCTAAGTCAGGCAAAAATGAAACTTGGAAAAAAAAACAGCTGAGCCACCTATAGTGCCAGGAAGAGAGATAAACAGATTATAAGCAATTCATCCAGACTGCATCTGAGTTGGGAATATAAATTCATTTCTATTAATCTAGCCATTATTATAGATGTTTTCTTTGTTGGATAACATACATATTTTAGGTAATATACAACAATGGGAAAAAAAGATGTTCAGTCATCTACAGGGAGTTTATAATTGAAATAATTATAAAAGTTTAAATATTATCAAAAGCATGAAAAACCATAAATATTTACATTGTTATAACTGGTAAAAAACCTTGTAATATGCAGTTTTCTAATATCTTGGTTTCTCAATAATTCTAGCAATTTTATATGTATTTATATTAGACTCATGATTAGACATACTACATCAATGTAGAAATGTAAATCAATGACTTTGACTTAATGCAACCCATTCAGTTTCCAAGTAACTGTCAACATTAACATTAAGAGCTAAATATGCTTCTTTGAAAGAGATAATATAACAATATTGAAGGCCATAACATATAAGCAAAATTCATGTATGTTAAGAACAATACAAAAGTAAATAAAAGAAATGCCCAAATGAAGCATTATGAGAAAAACAAAAGCCGCTCAAATATACCATTTACTTTGTTTTGTATTAGCCATATACTCATGGACATGGGACCTGGACTTAAGATCTTGTAACCTCAGTGAGACTTGATTGGAGAAAACTAATTCTCTTTTACAAACACTTATCAATTGGAAGCATTTCTTGGGTTAGGGATGGAGACGTGTTTCCACTTCTACTCCCAGTTCTCCTAGGCCATCAGAACCAGACTTGTGCAAGGTCTCTGCCTGTTCTCACAGAGTCTGTGAGTTCACACGTGTACTGGTCCTGCTGTGTTTACAAGGCATATTCCTGTGGCGTTCTCCATTCCCTCTGACTCTTACAACCGTCCCACCTCATCTTTCCCACAATTCCTTGATCTGTGAAGTGAGGAAATGGATGGCAACATCCCATTTAGGACAGGGTATTCCAATGTCTCTCACTATATGCATATTGTCTGTATTTTTTCTGTATGCTGCAGGAGGAAGGCTTTTTAATGTTGGCTGAGCAAGACACTGATTAATGAGTATAGTAGAATGTAATTAAGAGCCATTTTGTTGCTAATTTCCTTTAGGAGAACAGTGATATTTGGTTTTCCCATGACACCATATGAATCAAAGAGGTCAGCATTATATCCACATACACTAGATCTAATAGAAAAGAAATTGGGGAATAGATATTGAACTCACTGGAATGGTCAATGAACTCATAGGCATAAGAAATGAGTTCCTGAAGCAAACATTGAAGGGAAAGGCACAAAGAACAGTAATTAATAAATAAGACCAAGGAAATGGAAAAGCTTCATATGACAATATATGCCATTGTTTAGATGAAGGGTCAGTCTACAGAACTATAAAAGATTTTTACCAAATACACACTTGATAGAGGCTAATACCTAAATATACATAATGAACTCTGAAGAGAAAAAACAGACATAAAGAAAACTAATAATTCAATTTAAAGCAAGACAGGTATAAACAAAGGAGGAAGTTTTCTCAAAAGAAAATGTCTGAGAAACACTTAAAGAAATGTTCAACCTCCTTAGAATTCAGGGAATTGGAAATCAAAAGTACTTTGAAATTTCATCTTTACCTGCGAGAGTATTAATACAGGTGACTTCTCAGGCTGGTGGGGATGTAGAGTAAGTGAAACACCCCTCCATTGCTGGTGAGAGGGAAAACTTGAATATTCAATGTGGAAATCACTGTGGCAGTTCATCAGAAATCTAGGAATTGATTTACCCCGATATTTTGTTACTCCATTCATGGGAATAATCTCAAAGGGTGCGTCATTATGCTAGAGAGCGTCTCATTCAACTATGCTCACTGCTGCTCTTTTGATAATAGCTAGCAATTGGAAACAACCTAGACCTCTGCCAATAAATGAATGGATAAAGAAAATGAGGTAAATTTATGAGTGGAATATTACTCAGCTGTTAAAAGTGAAATCTACAGGCAAATTGATGGAGCAAGAAAAAAATCCTCAGTGAGTTAATCTGCACTCATAAAGATAAATATGTTATGTATTCACTTACATGTGGATGTTAT
The DNA here is from genome assembly GCA_001685075.1 of Bramus lutescens. Taxonomy (NCBI): domain Eukaryota; kingdom Metazoa; phylum Chordata; class Mammalia; order Rodentia; family Cricetidae; genus Bramus; species Bramus lutescens. Next base: position 216,034 of record LOEQ01004771.1, on the reverse strand, counting down.
CTGCTACATCTTCAACAAGCAATTCATATAACCATAGAGGATAGATATAAAGTAAATGACTGGGGGGACAGGAATTGGATCACCATAGGGATGGGATATAAATATAGTTATGGATGTATAGATGACAGGAGTATTATAATGAAAGATCAAATGGAGAGTGGAAAGAAAAAACAGGGTGAGGGAAGGAATATGTGTCAGGACAGTTAAAACTAAAGGTTATTTGAGGGTTTTCCTGGAAACTTAATACAGAAGAAGCTTGCATATATATGTATATATGTATTTGTGTGTGTATACATATATATGTATATGAAGGTGATTTACTAGAATCAGCAAGTAGTGGTGGTGACAGACCCTCAGCTGGGCATCCACCTCACATTGCCAAATGAAGATTCCAGTTCTGAGAACTGGTTATACCTATGCAGTTGTTAGCAAAATTAACCCTTTGGAACTCCCAAACAGTACAGCCTATTACAAAAGTTATTGTTTGTTCTTTGCCAACTGATAGTAAGGACCTGTTGATGAAGACAACAGCTTTGCATCTTATTGAACACAGAGAAGTCAAGCTAGGGGCTACCTATAGCCTACATTCTTATTCACTAGTGTCCATAGTACTGGAAGGTAGTCTGTATGCCTTCGTGGGAGAAATGTGAACATAACCCAGCTATAAAACCTTTGATCTGCAGTGGTTACTTTTAAGTAAAATGCAATAGTGCAACAGTAGCACAAAACTCGTGGGACCTACCAACCAATATCTGATTGGATTTAAGGCCCACTCCAGGGTAGGCATCCTCATCCCTCTGACACTGCTTGAGGACCAAGAGTCTGCATTTTATTCACACATTTTCTGTCAATAACCTAAGTTGTTCCACACAGATGTAACCTCCATTTGAGGGCAAATTTACGCACCTTAGAATATGCATTAAATTAAGACTCACTAGCACCCTGACAAATAAAGAGCAGACACTTTTAAGTGTGGATAGACTTGCCTTTTTTTCTTAAGGTGATTTATTAGCAGTATGTGCTTACTGTTCAGCTCATTATCAGAACTCCCACATTTAAGATAAATTTCAGTTATCTAAGTAAAATAAAGCCACATTATTAGGGCAGACTGTAAGCACAAACATACATTGCAGATAACATACTAACTTTATTATTAGACCCCTATGTCAGAATTGTAATATCTGCCTTATGGGAATTGCCTGAAAAGTCAATTTTGTTGAATAACAATAATAAAAAAAATCTTCTAAGTACTGATATTTTTCTTGCTACCAGAGTAAAAAAAATGTGTCTTACCATGTTACATTATATGTTCTAACATTTTGAGTGTGGAAGACTCATATGAGACATTTCAGTGCTCTGATCATCTTAAGGCAGCGACTGAAACACAGAGCCACTCTTACAATGCAGTCACTCCAGGTCCCAGACTAGAAATGAATATAGAAGAGTGAGCTGAGAGAAGCGTTGGAGGAAAACGTTACATTGAAATGCTACATGACAAACTATCACTGAATGGAAATCTTAACCACGGTATGTGTTCATAAAAAGAAACATAAATATAAATACAAAGTATTCCTTAAAAGCAAGACTTTACATGTTACAATATTTTATCAGAGACAGCACAATCTAAAAGAATATTAGCATCATGCTTTCACAACACTAATTTAAAGAACAGCTTTCTCAGCTTCTCTCATTGAATATTTCTTCTTCTTTAATACTGATAACTACTATTATTATCACTTGCAATGGTGTTTTTTTTTCTTACATATCAGTGCATCACATGCATGCAGTGTCCATGGTGGCCAGAGAAAACATCATGTTAGTCACCATGTGAGGACTGGGAATCTTGCCCCAGTCCTTCGGAAGTGCAGCTCTTAGTCACTGAGCCATGTCTCCAGGCCCTAAAATAAATATATCTATTTAGTTGGTTTTACCATAATTGACCTTTATATTATATTACAGCATATATATACATATATGGTAGTTATATATCACATATAAACTTATATAGAAATATATTTATGTACAATATTATATATTTATGCATAACATATTTATATATAATGTGTTATACATAAATAAAATATATATTGTAAATATATGGTAAGTATATTGTAATATATACACATATTACAATATATTTACCTGTGTTTTCTTGGTCTCTCACCTGCTGTTAGTCCTAGGATCTGAGACTGGATGGCTAGAAATATCACAAATGAAGTCCTATTCGGTGAATTTACTGAAGCAATATGGAAGGAATAAAATACATCACCTTCAATAAATCAAGCCATGCTTTTACTGTTCCCACTGAACACACTGTTAAATAAAGGGGTGTAACATTTGGATATGGGATAACACTTTTAATTATAGTACACACTTTAAAAATGCAGCTGAATATAATATAATTTTAGCAGTTTGTCTCTCCTAAGGCATCAACACCATTTATCATTTCTGCTGCCATCTGGCATGTCTGAACTATCATGATCAGCAGTTTATGAAGAAATTAAAACATTCAATGGGTCTCTCTTCAATAATGTTTTGAGGTCAGGGACAATATTGCCAGTGGTGGTGAAGCTGCATTTTTATCGCACACTTGAGAGGCATCCATTCAACATATTTTATAGCTTTCTAGTTTAAGACTAGCCAAGCTTTTCCTTATTTGTACTGATGTGACATGCAGGTCATTCTGTATAATAGCTATCTAAGAATCACTCAGAGTAGTCTCCTCTCTAATATTGTGCTTATGCAGTTGCATTCAGCTAAAAGCTGAGCTGCAGTAATAAAAATCTGCTCTCTGTCTCTCTCTCTCTCTCTGTCTCTCTCTCTGTCTCTCTGTCTCTCTCTGTCTCTCTGTCTCTCTCTGTCTCTCTGTCTCTCTCTCTGTCTCTCTCTCTCTCTCTCTCTTATCATGCTACTTCCCCAACCTTCCTCTTGCATATGTGTTTCCATGTTTCTTTATTTGTTTTTAAAACCAACTAGAATATAACAACCTCTACTTGTGAATGTGCTTGTGCTTTCAGAGGTAACCTTCACTTTTTATTTAGTATAGTTTAGTATAGCAGAACTTTACCTCTTCAACAATTTTGGCTAATATATTCTTGCAAAATTATTTACTGGTATCATCAAAGATGCTGCTTAGTTTGGTTCACAGTTGAAAATCAGTTGCATGGCAACTGAGGAATACTCTACCCACAAATATTTTTGCAAAATTATTGAGTTTCTTGGGATGGTGATCACTTTCCTCTCAGTTCATACACAAGCAATAACAATGTCTCATGTTTGCAGACTGGTACATCAGGGGAATTTCCAAGTTTTGAAGACACTGTTTATTTCCCAGTAAGAAAATATGATATAAGAACAAATAAAATAGAATTAAAGAATAATAAAGGTAATAATTATTTATTTCCCATAATTACATGACTACAAAACTAAAAAATATGCAGAAATGTCCCCTCTTGGTTACTCACCATCTTTTTTGATCTTCTAGCCTGTACTTCTGCTTTGTAATACATAATCTTGTGTACAATACACACTTTCAAATACATGTGTAACAAACTTACCCATGGATATGTAGAAAAGATATACTAAGCAAATTTATATGTGAAGCTTTTACCAACGGGGTATTGTTAAAATATATAAGTTGTTTCCATCAAGGGGAAATTCTCAAACAGTCTTTTTTTGAGAAGAAATAGTCTTTTACAGTCTTAACTTTGTTTGTGATATACTAAAGTGTAAGAATAGTTGAGGGAGTAAGTAAGTCTAAAAATATATATATTCCAAATCATTGGACCATATGAATATTTATTTTTTCCAGAGCAGAAATTACTACTTTATAGAAACTTTTAGTCTGGTTCATTGACATATTTGTCTATCATCCAGTGATATCAACACTCCATGCCAAATATGACCACCTTCCAGCAACTTTGAAGTTGAGAGGGAATAAGGCTTTTCAGAAATTTTTTAAACATTGTCCAAATTATTTTAATTAGGTATTTGCAATGCTAAACAAATCTTAGAATAAGCTTATATGTGTTTTAAAAATTCTGCTGTGATTTTATCATGATTTTGTAAGTGAACAATCTAAAAAACATTGATATCATTTTATTGCTATGATTTTCTAATCAGAATTTATGAATTTGTTTCTAGTGAAAACATTTGTAATTGATACATTTTATTTTCTGTATATTGACCCCATATATACTTACAAACATACTTTTAAAGTGTTTGAAGAAACTGTCTATGATAATAAAGACTTCAAATTCAGATCACAGAGAACTTTCATTGGTAGGTGCGGATGTATGTGTACATGTCTCCTAGTGTTTTTTAGTGTGTGTGTGTGTGTGTACACATGTGCATTAGCATTTTATTAGTACTCCTGATAAGGTGGTATTTTTCATCCAAAATAAATTACAATGGATTTTTTACAATAATCATCTTTTGTTTAAATAAGCAAAAATGTTTATCATTTTTAAACATGTGTGTAGTAAAATGGAGAGCGATTGGGGAGCAGGCCTGCTTTCGTCCCGCCCGACTCCCATATGGCTAGCTTATACCCGGAAATAACAACACACAAATTGTATTCATTTAAG
>LOEQ01004771.1:189291-202926 GCA_001685075.1 Bramus lutescens | reverse complement strand
ATATAATGGGCCAGGCAATGTTTAAATGAATACAATTTATGTGTTGTTATTTCGTCTATAAAGTAGCCATGCGAGAGCTGGGCCAGATGAAAAACAGGCCCGCTCCCCTTTCAGTACAATTTAACCCATTTCTATTAATATGTATATCACCATGAGGTTGTGGCTTACCAGGAAAGATTTAGCATGTCTGACCTGGCATCTCCATGTTAGCTCTCTAACTCTGTTTTCTTTCACACTCCAACGTGGTCAACTAAATCCACATAAAACTTGAGAGGGCTTGAAAAAGGAATTCTATAAAAATAAATAAATAAAAAGAGAGTATAACACAGCTTTTTGCTGTTTGATCGAGGCTTGATGAAGAGAGATTTTCTTGATTCAGAAGCCACAGCAGGAAATAAGTGATAGTTTTAAAAAGCTGACATTCTGTGCTGTGCTGCTAACGCAACCTCTGGCTCTTGTGGGAGACAGAGCATTTGGATGGAGTTTGTGAGCAGATTGTTGCAGCTTGCTTGATGGCAATGTGGACCAGCTTTGTTCCTGGATGTAGAGTAGTGTGCTTCCCTTCCAGAGGGTACTCGTCGAAGCGGTATGGAGGCTGGCTGGGCAAGCCTGTAGTACCTGTATTTGACCTAGGATTATTGCAGCTTAGATTCTTAAGTGCTTAGCATTTTAAAAGCTAACAAAGCAAAAGTGTTCCTGGACAGTAAAGAATTACAGTTTTGCATTAGGACAGATTCAGACATAAAAGACTTCTTAATGGGTCACAGTGTTGGATAAATGTATGTAAGCTTGGGAGAGAGAAGAAAAAGAGTATAGAGAGTCATAAAATAAAGTTAATGCTTTTTAAAAGAAGGGTAAAGTCTTTAAAGAGATAGAGTACAGATACTCATAGATTAAAGGGAGTAAAAGAAAGCCACATAAAAATGGAAAATTCACAGAGTCTAGATTATGTATAATATTGTGTTTTCTTTGAATTATATGACTGTGAAGGTGCTAAGTACAGAGAGATATTTCATTGTATGGGCTATTAAGCTAAACCAGCATCTATATTATAAAGGTATTATGATGTCAGAATTTGGGTCTAAGGATATGATGATTTGGAAAAGAGGTTCTTTTGTTTTCACAGAAGATCAGAACCTGTGGATTGCCTACAGGTTAATATGGTTTTATGGACCAAGGCTTCCTGAAAGGTTGCTGTGAACACCCTAGAAAAATTACTTCACTCAACTGCTGACTGAGTTGAACCTAACACACATGATACACCATAAAAGACCTGATTAACAGCACCCCCAATCAGAAGGAAGGAGTGTGAACAGAACTGTGCCCATATTCCCAAATATTGTTTGTAAAAGTTTGTTTACATTTAAAGGGGGATATGATATAGATATGAATAATTTGCATTGGTATGAATCTTGGTTTATTGATGAAAACTTAAGTTCAATCTTGTTATATGTATATTTCTGCCATTGATTAAGGTATTGTGTTTGTGTAGTTCATTTAAAAATGCAATGCATAATTAAGAAATATAGGTTAATAGATAATCATCTATAATAGTCAAGTTTGTAGCCATGTTAGTTAGATCGTCTGGATGTGCATAGATATATTTCAGATGTATAGGCAGTCTTCATATCTTTCAAAGACTACAGAATAACTGTAAATTTTACAAAATTATTGAATCCTGAAAGTACTGTTACTCTGACATTTGCTCCTGGCAGCACCAAGCTACTTCCTGAGGAAGATGGGCATCAAAGAGGTTCCTTATGGAGATGGTTCATTTGGGCAAGAAACATATCTTGCCTGGACTGTTGCATAAACTGGACATAAAGAACCCACAGAGAGATGACTGCTGAACTTGTCAAAAGGTGAAATGATCCTTCAGGGTTCCTGACTTATTAAAGAATATGTGAGACATTCTGAAGGATACAGAAAAAAGTGACTGAACTGTCTTTGAAATTTTCTGCTTTATGAAAAAGTCTGCTGGATACTATCGGCCTGTAGGCTAAAGATAAATGCCCCAATGCTACAGAAAAACTTTGGATGACTGTCCAGGAAGCAAGATGTCTCTGTCAATTCTAGAGTTTTGGAAGTTGCTTACAATGCACTTTCCGTTTACTTAGGTAATATTCCCTCTGGAATCTTTCATGGAGTTGAAGAATTTATAGTTACAGCTTTCCTTAGTTATAATAAAAGATAAAGGAGATATAAATATGGTAAATGTAGTTTTTGTTTAATACCTGTTTTGTTGTATGTAATTTTACTATGTTAAAGTTAAAGCCTTCCTTTTTGTTTAAACAGAAAAGGGGAAATGGTGTAGGATGTTCTTCTGTTCATGTGTTGTTTGTAATATGAGGGCTGGCTTGTTGAGGGTTTATGTCCTGCCCAGTACCCCATAGCCACCAAGACCCAAAGAAAATCACACAGAGAATCTCCATAAGTTATAAACCTGATTGGCTCATTAGGTCAGGCTACTTATTAGCTCTTGCAGCTTGTATTGACCCATTATTCTGATCTATGTTTGCCATGTGGCTCAGTACCTTTTTAAGTGGGGCAGATCACATCCTGTTGCTTTGGCAGTCTGGGCAGGAGTGGGAGGAATCAGCTTCCTCCTTTCCAGAATTCTCCTGTTCTCATTTCATCATTTCTACTTCCTGTCTGGTTTTTCCCACCTTACTTCCTGCCTGGCCAATCTGCATTTATTTAAAACATGATTGACAGATTATAGACAATTCTCTGGCAATTGCTTTCATTGGTTGATGAATAAAAAACTGATTTGGGCCTGATAAGGCAGAACTTAGGTAGGGGTGAAGACAGAACTGAATTCTGAAAAGAAGGGCAGAGTGAGAGATGCCATGGATCTTCTTCTAGAGATGGACACTGGTTAAAATCTTGTTGGAAAGCCACAGTCATGTGATGATACACAGATTAATAGAAATTGGTTAAATTAAGATGTAAGAATTAGCCAATAAGAAACTAGAGCTCATGGGTCAAGCAGTGTTTCAATGAATGCAGTTTCTGTATTGTTATTTTGGGGGCTAAGCTAGCTGGGTGCAGGGATAAACAAGGGGCCCTTGCTCCTTGAAACACCCATACTTGTGAAAGATGGTCCCACCTCTCAAGACAGTGTGGGGGAGCTAGTCCTTACCCTTACTTGAGGGGAATGTTCCCAGCATCCCAGACTAAACATTTCAAGAGACAAACAGGTAGACATTCAGGGCTTTGAACTCACACACTCCAATATCTACCCCTATATGATCTGCAGGAGTGCATAAAGGACTGGTCTTGCAGAGCCAATGGTTGCATGGTCTACAAGGTTTGGAACAATAGCTGGATGTCTGGGGAGTTCTTGTGGGGATCCAGTGTTGATTGAGTGCTAGAGGCCAAAGGCCTTGAACTTTCCTAATTGCAGATTATACATATAGTGCATGAAAAAGCTTGGTTTTGCTACAAAGCAATGTGTATAAGCTTCCGTATCCAGATAGGCAGTTCTGGAGCTCTTCAGAATCTGTGTGTACATATAGCTGTATTTGTATGTGTAAATATGGCTGCATTTAGATAGGTGACTTTCCATGACTTCATGAGTTTCTCATTCCATGAAGGTCACCAATGGAGGGAATTCTGGTTAGGCATAGAAAATTTAAGTGCTTACTCTAAGAATTAGTAAATTATATTAGTAAAAAATAGAAAACTATGTTGGGTACGTATGGTAGTATGTTTCCCAATCAGGTAATATTAACAGCTGTGAGGAAAAAATAGAATATTGGATCAGCTGTTTCATCAATTTTTGGCACAAGACTTTCAAAGCACAGAGAGAACGCATCCACACAAATGATTTATTGAAAATACTTTCTGGTGAAATTAGTAAGAAAGCATTGACAGAAAAATGCAAACCAACATTAATATTACTTTCAAACATTCCTGTTTCTCAAAGCTCAGCACAATATTCTGCACTAAAATTTCATCAGATTTTTTATGGATGTGGATTTTATATGCTGTCGCCTGTCTGTAGATTATCTCATAACTTTGTAAGCCATTTTATTTCCTTGGGTGATGTTGTTAGAGCACATTGCTTTGATAATTCCAAAGTATCCATACAATGAATCTGAAAAAGGATATCCCTGAATATTAGCATGGAACACGTTCTCTGTAAGGTTGTAGATAAGATATCACAATGAGAAGAAGCTCAGGAAAGAACTTCAGATGAGTACTAAATGACAAGGAGAAGCATCATCACCATTCCCAACACATTATGTGGAACAAGCAATTGTGAAAGTCATGAGGATGAGATATAAGATTAAAATATTTTAGAAGTGAAGTTTAGACCATTGCCTATAAAACAGCAGTAGCAAATGAAGAGATCAGTCACCCAGATTTATAGCTGAGGGCAGATTGGAGAGCAACATGGAGACACCAAATAATGTCTTCATGTATTTTTAAAGGCAATAATGAGTTGTGTATTTCACAGTTGAATTAATGGAATTGAACTTGACAAAGTAAATAGAGTTTCAAAGGATATGAGCTAAGTATACTATATTTGTCTTTTTAGAGAGGAAAATCAAAAAGGGTAAATTTGAGATATTGGTTGCTCAATTGCTACTTCCAATTTATGTTCAGCTTTTCTCTATCTCTAAATGTTATTCTATAAAATTTTAATCTGTAATTGCTCTTTTATCCCTTAAAAAACTACCATGTTAGAAATTGTCCTTTTTCTATGAACTAATTTCCTGATATTTTCTTAATCATGCAAGAAGCATATTTTGTATTTATCTTTGAAAGGCTAGGTGAATTTATTGGCAAAGGAAAAAAATAATGTTTATCTTATGAAAACACATCTCATATTAAATAAAGATTTTCCTGTTATTATAGAAACACATTTTCTTTTGAGAATTCAGGGAACTTAATAGATGTTATATTTAAGTCTTAATATTTCAATGTTTTCAGCAGAGCACATAAGAAAAATACTCAAATAATTTAATTATGTAGATAATTTTTCACTATTTATTCTTTTAACTTATGCCTGTATTTTGTCATGTTCATGTGTGAATGTAGTATGTCTGTGTTTATAAAATTTTTGCATGTGTTTTGGCAGAAATATGTGTGCTCATGTGCACATTATTGTGTTCTCTAGTCTACTTGCTGAGGGATTTCTTTATTTCTCTCTTCCACATATAAATTGAAGCTGAGTGGCTAAATACACCTGACATTTCAATGAATTAGGGAATATGAAATTTGCTCCTCACACTTGCCTTACAAGTTTTTGTTTTGTTTTGTTTTGTTTTTGTTTTTTTGTTTTTGTCCACCGATCACTCACTTCAAACGTTGTTATTGAATTCACCCTACTACAGTGGTTGGAGTTGAACTTAGAGTCTCCCTTCTCTTGAACAAGCACTCCATTGCATTCTTACTCAAGTTCTTACCTATACTATATTCTATTAATGAGGTCATTAAACTGCTGTATGTTGATGGAAATATGTACTGTTATTCCACAAATCAATGAGTATGGGATTTCTTCTTATTTTTCTGATCATATATATGGCTATTTTAAGGTCAGTGAATTGACTCAGTGTGAAGAGGAGCTTGCTGCCAAGCAGGAAGAAAGGTATAAATTCCATCTTCAGGATGCACATTTTTGGAAGGAGAGGACCAAATCTTTTGAGATGTCCTCTAATCTGCAGGCACAAGCTGCAGCAGGAGCATGTGCACACTCTCACACACAATAAAAATAATAAAAAGTATACAATAGAAGCTAATAAGTATTTATGGGTAAACTGGGGTTGAAGAGTTCACGATAAAATTATTAAGGCTTTATTCATTCGAAAGAGCAGAGTGACAAATAGAAATATAATATGTCATAATCTATATTAATATTTTGCTATACCAGATAAAACATCAAGTGAAAAGAATATTCAATGATGTAATCAAGTTATCATTAAAAACAATTTATTCTAATGATAATATTAATATATTGGAAATGTACTTAAATACAGAAGCTTTACTCTTTTGGTATTAAAGGCTATGGTTGATTATAACTATTGCCTAACTCACGTCTTACTAATTTTAAAGACTGTTCCTGATATATACATACATATATATTATATATAATATATACACACATATATATATAAATTATATTCTTATAAAATATTCTTTTTGTAAGAATTTAGAAACTAATTAAAGACTATCTTTTAAAATGCCAAATGTGCATTAAAATCCTTTCAGATTCTTTTCATATCTTCATATTATTGTGATTTATCTTGCAGCCTGCCAGGACACTATATAGTTCAAGTGTCAAAATATATTTATCACAGACCTCAATGAAATCAAAGTGGTTATCAAGAATCCCTTTTGCCTAACAATAAGTGCAAAGATGAGTATGACTGTAATACTTTAATATATAGTTTATGAGTAAAACTTTTTAACTCATTTCAGATATTAGTCTCACTTAATATCTCTGATACATTGTAGCTTGAATTTCTCAATTTTTTTCACTTTTTTCTCTACATTCATGGCATCATGGGATGATAATGTACTCTTAGAGAAGATTATTTTTCCAACATATGATTTTAGAACAATTGATCCTTTGGAGAGTGAGCAGAGACCCGTTGCACACCGAAATGGCCGTAGGAAACATCCACATTAACAGAAACTCAGTATTTTAATGTGGATCTTTCCTACTGCTTTACACAGGAAATAATTGCCTGAAGCCCAGACACCTGGTCCTTCTGTCCTGAATTAAATTTATGATATGAGCTGTAAGTAAGCAACAAGGAAAGTATAATATCATTTGTTTTTCCCAAAGCTGCATATTCTGTGTCTTGAATGCCTAAGAAAGAAGAGAATATTGGAACATAGCGTATCTTCCTGGGTGTGTTAGCACAAGAATATTTTTCAATGTCTAATCCCACTCTGGAGCTAGTCATGGATAATTTCAGACATAAAATGTCTCTAAGAGAGCAATTCCATCAGTCAAGTTAGATATGTACTTCCCATCTACAGATCAGAATAAGAATTTGGACACAGAAAAACAAAATGAGCCTCACTTTTTTTTCTGTTTAGATAGAAGGTGGGATATATTTCTTTATTTCTGATATGAATGGAAACATCCTCTGGGAATGATTTCTTACCATTTTTCCCAAACATCATACATCAATAATTTGTGGTAGATTCCTAAAGTGGTTGGATCAAAATGTTAAGACCGTAAGGCATGCTTGCTTTTCTGCTGCATTAAGCTACTTAATAAGGTATTTGGGTGGTTACAGTCAGCCAGAATCTCTCTGTATAGAGAACAGATACATATTATCAAAAGGGCAGTGTGTACTAGAAACTTCTATTTTTTATATTTTTTAATAGAGTACTCAATTTTTAAAAATACACATAGTTTCTCAAAATAAAAATCATATTACAAATGATTTTATCAATAAATGTTGAAATTTGACAATGTTCAAGCAAATTATCTGTAGAATGAATAATGCAGAAATTGTTTTCTTTTTTGAGAATATAATTATAATATTTCTCCTTTCCTTTTCTTCCATATATAACCCTGCCATATATTTCTGTATTTTCTCCTCAAATTCATGGGCTCTTTTTTCACTAATTATTATTTCATCCATATGAAATATATACATATACATGTCTGTGTATCTGTAAAATCTTTTTGTTGTTGTTTTTGAGACAGTTTTTCTCTGTGAAACAATTCTGTCTTTCCTGGAACTTACTCCATAGACCAGATTGCCTTGAACTCACAGAAATCCACCCTCCTGTGCCTTCCAAGTGCTGGGTTTAAAGGTGTGCACCACCACTGCTGGACCTGTAGTCCATACAATCTTACCAGAGCAAACAGTTTGAAGAATGGATGACCAGTTGGTATGCTGTTCCTGGGGAAAGGATGAAGATATGCTGTATCATCGTCACTGCTATGTGCTTGCAACTGTCATTGCTGGGGATGGTGTAACCATTTAGTATAATAATTTTAGTCCCTTGAAAAGGAAAACGGATGGTCAGGAGAGTCCACGGCATCCATCCCTACTTCCTATTGGGATGAATAAACACGTTTTACTTAATTCACAACTAAAATAAGATTAAAATTTGATGTTAGTAGTCATCTTGACCAATTCCTATCAAAACCACTATGGTATTTTATTAATTACATGATGAAAAAGTTGAAATAAAAATTTCCACATGCTATTGAGACTTTAAGGCTAATCTGGTAGTTTTAACATAACCTGGTCATTGAAATAGAATGTTTTTCCTTTACTCTTTAAAACAGAGTTTAGTGTACCCCAGGCTAGTCTTGAAATCACTGTATAGCTAAAAGTAAGCTTAAACTTTTAATAGGTTAAGTTTTACTTTTATTACTTTGTACGAATGGATGTTTTGTTTACATGTTATGTCTGTATACCACACTCAGGAAGCACATCTAGAAGCTAAAAGGTGATACCAGAAACCCTGGGGCTGGAGTTACTGAAGGTTGACAGTAACCAAGTGGTGCAAGGAAGCAAATCTGAGTACTCAGTAAAGCAAGCAGTCTCCTAGAACCATCTCTCTTCTTGAATGCAGGCTTCTAACTGTCATGCCTCTGATTCTCAAATGCGAGTAGACATGTATTACCACATCCTCTTTAGAGCCCAGGGCTTTGTGCCAGCCTCAGAAGCACTCTATGGACTATGATACAAAGCCGACACAGAACTTTGTTATAACTTTGCAAAAGTTATGTAACATGTATCAGCTGTATTGTAGGATTAATAAGGTATATAAAAGGTTGATTTATAAAAATACTTCATTCAAGTGTCTGAGAATTTACTTGTATGCTAAACCACTTAATTTGCCTGGGGCCAGAGCATGAAAAGTATGATTTAAATTTTATATAAGTTGTTTTCAATTTCAAATATGAAAATCTTATTATAAGAGTACAATAAATTATGCATAATGAATTATGCTAGATAAAATTACCATTAAGCAATTTTAATGAAAATAGATTATAACGGTAGTGTAGTACAGCTTTAAAACAGTGTTTTTATATGCTGGTACAAAAATTTTCCCCTGCATCCATCGGAATACACATTTTACACATGGTTATCAATTTAATTTTAAAGATAGCAGCAATTATAGCATTTATCATTTGATAGGGATGTCCAATGTATATCTAGTCCACCACTGACTTTCAGATATGGCAGTCTACTAGAAAAACCGTATGTTTTATTATAATTCTGTTTGGACCCATGCTTACAATCTATTAAGGTAAACAATTTCTAAAATGAATCTTTTCTGTTGTTATTAATCATTCAATTACTGATTAGTAAAGAGTTTAATAAAATGTTTTTATATTTTAATTAATAAAGGAAATATTTTCCATAGACTAGACTGCTGAATTTTTCAAAGAAATATTAAAATTAGAGACTAACAATGAGCCACTAATTAGTAAATAAGTTTAGTTTTATAGCTATACTTTATAAGTTGAAAACAATCAATATTGTGTCATAAAATGTTTTTGTGTTTCATAAAAGTAAAAGAAATTTTAAAAAGTGTTGTCTCTAAGTATAGTGGTGTTTGTTTTTGGAGATGGTCTAATTTATTTTTATTTCTTGACCTGAGTATCAGAGAGAAAGAAAAAAATAGAGTGGCTTTTTTTAGAATTTAATTAATCTATATATTAATATGTGTAACTCTTTGAATATATAGTTTACTTTTAAATAAATAAAAATATACATAAAATACATAGGCAACAAGTTTACTTCCTCTTCAGTCCCAAGAAATATTATCTTCTCTAGAAAACCTTTATAGAGAATACATGATGATTTATGTACATGATGTCTCGCATTTTACAGTTTCATCTTAGTGTTGATCATTTGGTTAGCACTCTATTATATGCCCTCACTTCTATAGCAAGCAATTGATGTCTACCACAGCATTACTTGAGGCACTTACAAGGTTCATTAGTATTATCAACATGAACTACAAAATGAATTTCTTTGGTATAGTTTCATGGTCCTGAAGGAAAATGGTTAGGACACATAACCTAACTGAATATCTTATTATAATGTTGTGTGCTCCACATTGCTATTATCAGTGCTCAAAGTAATAGCAGCTCAAATTCATTTTGTTTTCAACCGGCATATTGTGCTGATTTATTTAATTACTGAAAAATAAAATTGGAAGCACATTTAATATGTTTAATATTTAACAAACAATAAACAAATAATATATTTAATATGAATAACATATATTTTATAAATATTCTTACATTTGAATGTCAATTACAAGCAATTTTGGTAGTTTGAATCTGTACCAATATTTAGAGGTTATGGTAAAGATCCAGCAATTGTAGTGATGTAAATGAAGCATGAATCCACTCTACGTCAATTATTAAAACTGTATTTTTATATAGAAAATGACTGCCTGGACTCAGGCATGTACATACTCGTACACACATGCACACACAGATTCAAAGAAGTGGAGAAATAACCTCGTCTGAACTTTATACTTTATATGACTGTATATAGCTTTTCCTCTGATTAATTTTTTTCATTATCCTCTCTCCTTCTAAATTCCTTTCTGAGCTCAAAATTTAGATACAGGTAAATATAACATGTCCTCGAAATTTTCTGTTACACAATATATGCTATCAATCAAATTCATTTTTAAAACATGTTCACATTTCAAAACTTTCAAAAACTTCTTTGAGGAGTATGTCTTTAAGTCTGCATTGAGTAGTGTGCTCACATTCACCTCGTGCAGGAACAGTGCCCTGCTAATCAAGTGTAAGAGAAAAGAGTACCTAGGAAAGTCAGTGTGGGATTTCTGCTGCACCAAGCCAAGAACTAAAACAGATTAATGCCTTCAAACTAATGGTGGGGGAAGACCCCAGTGACCAGTGTGCAAGTCGATGTACATGAAAGCGTTTAAGATTTCATTCCTTGTTAGTTTGATCTATCTACATTAAAAAGGATGTGCTAGGAAGCAGTTTAAAATAAAAAAGGTCCACTTGTCTCCTTCTGGAGCAGAAAGTAAAGCTGCCCAATTTTATCTCTTCATATAAAAGAAAGAGAGTGAGGAAAAATTTGATCTACGACAGATCAGGCTCAGAGAATCTCAGAAATTTGTCTAAAATTGAATTGTTCCAGACTCATGCATATTGATTATACAGATGGGCACTTTACCATCCCTGAAAGCCTTTCGGAATTTAGCTCTTGACAAGGTAACCACAGGAAAGAGTCCCATAGCTGATCCTATGGTAATGAGTCAGTTTTTAACAATGAAGTCATATTATGGTCAGAAATAGATCCTCCTTGAAGCATTAATTCCAGACACTAAAGGAGCGATTACATTTGTATAGATATCTTTCTGCTTTATTTTGTTTCTATTAACATGTAGCTGAATCTATAAGACTAAAAGAAATGTTCTCCTGTTGATCTGTTTCAAGGATCTGATCTGGAATATGTTTTCTCATTTACAGCTGAAGAAAAACCGCCACTATTTTATCTAAAAGCCGACGACACTAAACTCTTTCTATCATTTTAAACTTCCTCTTCTGCTACTTTAACCTTAATCCTGCCTACAGATGGCATCTCACTCCATTCAATTGCAGTAGACTTTTTCATGCATTTCAAATTTACCCTGTTGTCTTCACAACCCTCTTTGATATAACTTGGTTTGTATTTAGCCTTTCAGTGATAAATATTTATGAAACATCTTGCATTTTCCATAGTCACTAAAGATAGGTAATACTTCAATTTTCTGCATAAGAAGTTGTAAGAACAATTATACTTGAAATTAAGCTCTTTAATTAGTCAAAACATATAATTGTGGATAATGATTTTTTAAAGCAAAATAATTCTACTCCTATGGGAATCAATCTTATATCAAAGGCTCTCTCTCTGTCTTCATTATTCATACTGAGGCCTGAATGTTCTACCACATGATAGTAATACTTTCCAAGTATTTTTTTTTTGTAATATTTTCTTTTTTCTTTTTTTGGAGGCTATACCTTTATTATTTTAGAGGATTTTAATTGTGAAGTGTTAGCAAAGACCTTCTTACTTTCTTCCCGTGAAACAATTGTATCTTTGCCATCTATCGTGTATATTTTACAGGGTTACAATAAACACTAATGTGCTGCTAATGCTCCAGGAATCATGCAGTCTCTCTTGCTAATCTTTTTCTTTATTATGGTTGGGACTATGATTTACTTAGCAATGACTTCTCAAAGATGAAAATACTACTTATGTTTTATGTTTGTTTAGAATGTTAACTCATTGCAAAAGGAAAATTAAATCATTTGGAAATCATTGTGTATAGTTGGTAAACTTGATTTTTCCAAGAGGAACCTTTGTTATACAAATGTTATCAACTTCAAGCTTTGCCTTGGACATTATACCAAACAATCCTTTACATATTCTGCAATCCAAAGTCTTAAATATGCTTGAGATCATTTGGACCATTTCATCATTTGGTTTATTTCTCTGATGAAAAAAATTTTTGCTTATATAAGAATAATTTATTTTATTATTTTATTGGCAAATCCATGATTCCTGAAATATAGTTTAAAGTTACATTGAAATTTTCTCATATATGCAATTTCATATACACTTATAAAAACTTTTAATACTCTTAAAATTGGGATTCAATTTGATTTTCTGAATTAAATATTTAATACAGAATTTACAATAAATACAAGTATAAAATGAGCCTATCCAATATTTAAATATATAGACAAATGTATTATTATATATAAATGAATCTTTCTGCCAAATAATTAGTTAGGTATGGTTATTTTTCTGAGATATATGTTAGATGCTAATTGTTCAGGCTACTTAGCCTTTGAACATTAATTGATTATACTGAATTTTATCAATCAAGTGAATGTCAAACAACCAGATTTAAATATTCATACCGGGTTATTTAGATATTCGAATTGGAGTGGCAAGTGAAAATCCATCTCCAGTTCAAATGTGAATGTGGAGAAGCCTATAGATCTTGTTACACATTCTGAAACCTAACTGAATATCTTATGCTCTTAGACCATAAGACTGAATGAATGAAATTATAATCAGAGCTGACAATATATTCACTTTAACTCTTTGTTCTCCTCAGGTCCCACTACATGTACCATTCTTCTTTCTGTTCTTCATCGAAATTTAAATTAAGACTTAAAAAGTCAAATGTTCTAAGATAATATTAAATGGCAGAGAGATAAGAAATGTGAAAGATTGTGCGTCATGAAAGTAGCAATTAGCATAGAACCCAGAATTCTAGTATTTGACATTTAAGCATCTCTCTCAAGACTTCATCATGAACAATTTATAGCCTTAACTACAAGTGAAATGTCAGAGATAATTGGTCATGTACCTTTGATATTTTGTCTTGGTTTGGTGAATCAATTTTCTAATTTGGAACATTTAAAGCCAATATCAGGGACTAGAATTTCAGAACTAGCTTATTTTTTAAAAGAATATATAGTTTGTCCCATTTTTTCAAATATAATAGTATAGTTACATTAACTTTATTTATATATCTGTAATAGTAATTCCTCATTAAAGTTGTTTGCATAAACCTTAACACATGCAAACATCTTTCATCATGACATATAAGTAAAACTGATGTAGGAGGGTCATCTGTCTATGTGTTACTTTCATTGGTTAA
>LOEQ01004771.1:171642-186894 GCA_001685075.1 Bramus lutescens | reverse complement strand
AGCTAGCCGTGCGGGAGCTGGGCCGGACGAAAAGCAGGCCCGCTCCCCCTCATTCACTACATAAAACCAACAGTCTTAGTTTAGAAAAGTAACACAAAACAAGTAATATTTCAAAACATTATATAGAATTGGATTTGTAAAATCTAAAATGAAAAATTCTGGAATCAAGAAATTGTTGTCTTGCTGGCAAGGTAACTTGGTGGTTAGAAAACTGGCCATGTCAGCCTAAAATGAGAGAATGCTGTTTGAAAAGTTATTCCCTGATCTCTGCAAGTGGACCATGGCACACACACTCCTGCACTATATAAACAGATAATACACATACATAATAATAGTAAATACAAAATTTTCAAGTTTATTTAATATTTAACTGTAAGAAATAAGTTTAATAGAAGTGGGTACACTTAAGAAGAGTAAACTAAAACATATTTAATACACATATTTTCAAAACCAACCCAAGGTTTGAAAGTAAATATTCTTCATCTTGAATGAAAAATGAATTTCTAATTTTAAATATACCCATCTCATCCACCTAAATAGTAACATTGTACCACAAAGCAGACTCACTGCATCTTGCCATTTGATTTAGTCTTGTGAGTTCTGATCCTTCGTAATAGATGACATTCATGTGTATAAACTGAGTAGCCTTTTGGGCTTAGAAAGAAAGAATCGTTGAATCCTACTTATCACTTAGTGTGACTGCTCATACCCTGACTCCCTTTGCTGCAAACAAAATGAGTTATATGATTATCAAAATTTAAATGTTTAATAACACAGAAATATGTTTTTATGTATTTTCAATACAAAGAGCTGTCTATCTTTTATAGAAGTGTATACCTTTCTCTCTCACCCAGCTTGGCCATCTTCTTGTCTAAATTACTCCAGGCTACACACATTGACACCCAAGTCTGTCTTTCAGCCTTTCATATACATTACCTCTCTCCTTTCATGCCGTCATCTTCCCTCACTGTTTGTTCTAGCTTGTTACATTGGTTGACACTGCGTTTGCTGTGATGAAATACCATGGCCAGGAGCAATTTAGGGATAAAGATGTTATTTTGACTTGCACATTTGGAGGGAGAGTCCATGATGCTGGGGGAGGTATGGCAGCAGGTGACCTCAGCAGAAAACTGAGAGGTAAGAATTTATCCACAGGAATGGAGCAGGGAATGGCACTGAATGTAGGATGGCATTACAAGCTCTCAAGAATTTTCCCCACCTCCTAAATGTTCCATAGCCGCAGCATCAGGTAAGGGCCATGTTTTCAAACACCTGAGTCTATGAGAGACACATTTTATTCAAAACACCACATTTATTTATATCTGAAGATATTTTAAGGTCTATATAGCTCGTGTCAGTTGAATAACATAATCAGTCATTTTTTAACTGTCCATAAAATAACATTTCCTTCTTTCTGAATGTCCTACCGAGGGGTTTGTCCTTTACATCTGCATTGAAGTACATCTGCGTTTGCAAAAGAAAAACACTCATTCCCTTGCAGACTCTTTAAACTTTAGTCAAAGCTTGTCAGTGTGCAAAGTCTGCCACGTAATGCAGGTAGAGCTCCAGAATCACGAGATCCTCAGCAGTTCCACTAGAGTCCATTATCACTCCATCAGCCTCCTATTGCTTAACAATAAATTGGTCAGTATGTTTTCTTCGAGCATTATTGTAGAGGTAACTTATTTGATGGCATGTGTAATCTTACTTCATGGGTCAAGGATATTATAAATAAGTTGGTGATATGTAGTGTAAAATTCTGAGCACAATGACTGTTACACAATGAGGAATTAATAATTGAAGTTCTTTACACTAACTTCCACTGACCTTGGAGACTAAGGTCAGCCACTTGAGAATAATATCAGGACTTAATGTGAACCTTTATCTCCATGATATCCATAGACACACAATGGGTCAAATTCTTCAGATTTTATCTCTCATTAAATCCCCTTCATCTCTCTCTACACCACACCCACACATACATATAGTAATTTTTCTCTCACTGTATAAAAGCAGAATTGTCATTTGGGCAGTGGTATCACATGCCTTTAATCGCAGCACTGGGGAGGCAGAAGCAGGCAGATAGCTGTAAATTCGAGGCCAGCCTGCTCTACAAAGGCTAGTTCCAGGACAGGCTCCAAAGCTACAGAGAAACCTTGCCTTACAACCAAAAAATAAACAAAAAAGTGAAATTGTCACAGGTTTTGTTAGAAATATATCCAATATTCAAGAAATAACTAGAAAGTTAACTCTAGGATATATGTTCAACCTTTCAGTGAATTAGTATACTAAATANTATATAATGTTAAACTTTCTAAGAATTTCTGTCACCCTGATAATTTTTATTCTTTTTATGAATATGGTTTCTAGGCTGTGATGATATGCTTCAGTGAGTTTACTTTTCATTACCAGACATTTTATAGACCTTCTCAATTTGGTGACTTTTATACTATGAAAATTTTAATATGTTCTTATATATATATTTTCTTTAATATTTTTTTCTGGGAGTAAAGATGAGCAATTTCCTGACCATTTATTCTTCCAGTAATCATTTTATTCAGATACTTATCATCATATACACTATTTCTTGATTCTTATCTTTCATATGTTATTGCATCTCTGATATGTTTATGATGTCTGAAAATTCCCTTATATAAATATATTTTCTAAGCTTCTTAAAGTTTCAGTGTTATGTTGCAACCTGGCTCTACTTTTCTGATATGCTTCTGTTTGTAGAGATGCAAACTCTTTTTTAATTAACTGAGTAAACAGATTATAACATCTCTGTCAGGTTTATTTGTAAATTCCATTCATTTCTTCATCACTTATGCACTACCTTGGTTTGGGAAGAATTTTTTCCTTGCTGCAGATTAGATGAGATATTAATAAGCACTTTGTTTTCTACTTTTGTGCTGACAGGAATACAATTGACAATGTGATCAGAAGGAAGTAGAGTTTAACAGAAAGATGGCACAATATCTACACATCTGTCTCTTTTCCTTGAACATTTTATATGCCCCTGACATAGCATATCTATATTGAGGATTTATGATTGCAATACCATTCAGTGTATAAATACTAGAGACAGGAAAACAAACTCATACGGTAAGGTTCAGTCATCACCTGAGATTGCCACCATGTGCTTCTCAGTCATATTGGTCTCTGTGATACTGAGACCCTGCCGAGAAAACCAGGTTCCTTCAAAATGAACATGCTTTAAGGATGATATAAGCTTTTCTTCTCATCTTCTAGTAGCTTTTGTGTTGACACCAAACTTTCACCTAGTTCTCTTAGTTCAATATTAAATAAATATTTCTTATAAAGTTTTTTATAAAGCATTGGACATTTAAAACTTTGACATTCTATAATTTGACATTTATGAACAAAAGATCAATTGGGTGTAATTACTCAGCGATTGTACATACATAATTTAAATTAGCGTTAAATGAACAAATAAAAGGCTCAAAATATTAAAAGCCTGAGTACCTAAATTTTTATATTATATGCTACATTTGCTATTTTATGAATCAGTAAAATTTTGCTCAGTGATAAAATGTCTGCAATGCCTCACATTAATCATGAAATATGCCAATGCCAAGTTATTACTGAATGAATTTCAGTTTCTCATGCTCTTCAACATTACATAATGACATATCCAAGAGATTCTTTAATGTTTGCCTTTTCTGACTTTTATTAAAACAAAATATGATGAATTCTTACAAAATGTAGTATTAATTAAATTAGATAATATGACAAAACATACAGTTAACCACGTAGGACATTGTAAGCCTTGAGCAAATATCTGCTAACATCATTTTTTACAATGCCAACTACAAAAAATGTACACACTTATCAAGACTTTGAAATGAAATTTTAGGTTTAAAAATTTCTGTGTATAGCAATTTTCAGTAGCAAATTGTAAACTTTAGCCAAATGTGTGAGAGAGAATTAACAGACGTTGGTTTATGAATCTTGTGCTTAAGGAACACCGCATAGCCTGGTGTTGTTGTTGATATTTTTGCAAAAGTTCCATAAGGATAACTGGTGTCTAGTAAGACAGTATTCATGCAAGTCAAGCAAGCAGTTTTAATGCTCGGAGATTAAACAGCAAGGAAATACAGGACCCATGGTTAGTCGATGGCTCCAAAATCAGAAGCATTGACTAGAAGAATGGGGTCTCTTCACTTTTTCCTAGATCACATCACAACCAAGAGACATCTAATCTTCTCACAATGAGTGTAAATGTTCTGGGAGCCCTGGAGTTCACTGAGTACAAGTATTGCAGAAAATGTCCCTCAAATGAACGGGGACACGACATCCTCTGCTCCCCACAATACCTATTTTCTTCAAAATACGGTCTTCTGGGCATTTTGCTTGAATTGTCACCCAGACATGGTTGAATCGGTGAGACCCTGTCCTCTAACATGGCACATCGAGTCTCAAAAACGCTTTCCATCACACTAAGCCATTACAGTGTACTGGTCAACGTAGTTTCCTTCATTGATGAAAAAAGAGTAAGTTTTTTCTTCCATCTTGTGTTGTTCTGTTTTGTAAATAATAAATCTGAAATAACTAATTTACACATCAGAAATGAATGTGAAAAATAATTACTTAGCCCTAGACAAATAAAACCAAACCAGAAACTTTAATTCAAAAACGATATAATGAATTGGCCTTTAATGTGTATTTTTTACCTTCCTTACTTTATGAACACTAGCACAAATTTTGTCTTGTACCTCTTGACAAAGATAGTAGTAGAAATTCAACAACCACAAATAAATCCCTAGCATTCCAAATTATAAACATGAATAAAACATTATGTTGAAGATTAAAAATATAGGTATAAATATAAGCTATATTAATAGTTACAAGATTAGAAA
This sequence comes from Bramus lutescens, assembly GCA_001685075.1. Lineage (NCBI taxonomy): Eukaryota > Metazoa > Chordata > Mammalia > Rodentia > Cricetidae > Bramus > Bramus lutescens. Next base: position 182,014 of record LOEQ01004771.1, on the reverse strand, counting down.
CAGTAGGACTTCCATGGAAATTTAATAGTTTAAGACAATAAATTGTGAGTAACAAGCTACCTGCTTTGGAAACTCACCAACTAATAAAGCCAAATTTAAGATTCATGAAGAAATGTAAAATGTGAAAAGTTTCTATTATTTAATGCTGATGTTGGCAATGTTATTCTGTAATGTTGCTTGTACTATCTTGTTCTCTTCAAAAGTTACTAAAATTATAGATTGTGAAGAATGATATCCTTAACATATAATTACATATTTCTAAGAGCTAATTTCAAATATTTTCAACAAAGCAGATATGTTTGAAGTAATGTATATGTTAATTTTTGATTGAATTATTCTACACTGAGATAAAAGTCATTGTTCTCCAATACATATACACAACTTTAAATAATCAGTTTGCAATCATTTTAAGAAAGGAAACTTGTAATATGCCTATTCACAAATATCTACATCGTGACTTATAAAACCATAAAAACTACTGTAAATTTAAGAAATGTACAGGGCAAAACAGCAAAAAGAAATGCAGATGGATTTTTATGAAAATGAGAATAATAACGAAGAATGATAATATAAATAATTATCAGAATGGTAATGTGATAAATGAAAGAAATATATTTCAGGACAGGCATCATTTTATTTCTTACCAACATGGCATTTACATCCTCTAATTCAAAACCATGCCAAAGATCGTCATGGTGGTCTGAGTTTGTAGGTCTAGCGCTCCGCCCTATAGGTCAGGATGGAGGCCTGCTCTAGTCCTTCCGGGTACATAGTCAGTTCCAGGTACCAAGGGATACATAAAGAAGGCAGTATTTAAAATAAAATAAATAGTCTTTCAGTTGAAGAACCACTAGTTTCTGAGCAAGTAGGGTCAAGATTATGATTGGAAAACCACACAGACAGGTGACCCAAGCTAGTGGGCACTCATGGACTCTGGACTGACAGCTGGGGGGCTTGCACGGAAATAAACTTGGCCCTCTGAATGTGGGTGACATTTATGTGGCTTGATTTATTAGGGGAGAAGGGGCACTGGTAGTGGAACCAGGATTTATCCCTGGTTCATGAACTGGCTTTTTGGAGCCCGTTCCCCAGGGTGTGATACCTTGATCATGCTTGATATACAGGGAAGGGCCTTGGTTGTGTCTTAGTTGGTATACCAGACTTTGTGACTCCCCAGGGGAGGCTTTAACCCCTCTGAGAAATGGATGAGGGAGTGGCAGAAGGGAAGTGAGGGGGAACTGGAGTTGGTATGTAAAATGAAAAAAAATAAAGGAAAATGTAAAATAATAAAATGCAGAAAGAAGGATAGTAGAGAAATCACATTTAATGAACAATTATCTTAAAGACTGGAACAAATTAAAACTCTCCTATTGTATATTAAATAACAACAACGTGTGCTAAATGTAGAAGTTTAATATAGATTTGGGGCTTTACCCAAAGCCTTGCTGCTCATAGGACTGTAGAACTGATCCAGCACTTGGTAAAAGCTCTTCTATCTCTTATGGCAAACTCCTAAGCCAATTTTCCAGCATCTCTTACACGAGAGACAGCACCTGTTATTCCTTATTGAAACCTCTGTGCACATTGGGGACCTAGAATAAAACACAATGGTAGTTTTAATAAATTATTATACACACAATATCCCTGACCAGAAATGTTTGCAAGCTGAAGTATTTCAGGTTTTGAATTGTATGTTGGTCTCTGGAATATTTTCATGGACTACCCTTGAAAATTTTTCTAGTAAAATTTAATCACATTGTGAAAATTGCCACATTGACCTAAAGTAGCTTCTTCTGCTATAATTGAAAACATTGTGAATCCTTATGCAGCTTTGAGTAGGGGTAATAAGTTATATGTACAGGGTGATAATTACATTATCCGCACATAGAATTTAGTAAGAAAAACTTATAACATATATAAGACAACTTATATCTAAGTTCAAAGTAAGTTGATGCTACTTTGTTACATGCCACTCAGAAGGTTTTTTTGGGGGGTGGAGTGAGGCCAACTGCACTTCAAACTATATGTGGAACCTTTTAATTACATTTTTTATATGATAATTCCTTTAAAATTCATACGCAAACTTGTCATTTTGGAATCCTTCAGACAGCATCTAGATGCTCTAGGTTGTCAGCAATTTATTCCAGCTAACAAAATATTTGAAAAGTGTCTAAGATAATATAGGTTCTTGAAAATATTCCAAGCAGCCAGAAAATGTAAGCAACCATTTGCAAAATAGTAAAATCATGTTGCATATATTTGCATTTTTGAATGAACTAGTAACTGTAAACACATTAAAAATAGAACACAAAGGATAATCCAGATTTTTATTATATGAATATTTAGCTATTTCACATAACAATACAGGACCCATCATCATTTGTAGATGATTTTATTCAATAGGGTATTTTATATGATTTTAGTTTTAGGCATTGAATTTTTTTCTAAAAATATCCTAAAAGTAAATATTCTTTTATCTATTAGTCATTCAAATAATTGTAACATAGGTTTACTTCTCACTTGTTTTTGGTTATAAAGTTTTATGTGCTGTAATTTGTTTATTATAATCTGAAATTATGTTATTAATTTATGTGAATTATGGTAATCAAGGCTGTCATCAGTGTCTAATACGAGGGGATAAGGTTGAGGTCACTGAGCATGAGATTATCCTGTCCTGTCTGGGACAAATGTGCCCTTATGTCATTTTACTGAGCTGAGTTCTGCCTGGCACTGCTGCAAAGAAAACGTTAATGTTGCTACACTAAACAAAGCTGACAAAGTTTTTCACATTTGCATCTCTTTTTTTTCTATACCTAAGATACTTTTCATTTCTTAGGCCCAATATGTGTCAAAATCAAAATCGCTAAAAGTAACCAAATATATGTGTTTCAAAATAAACTCAATTCCATTCTGTCTCTAAATTTGGATATTTACTGTTATTTAAAATATCACTTTCCAAAGTGAAAAAAATGTATTTTTCATATGCCCAAGATGACAACACTAATATGTAAGTAGGAATATCTGGCACTGCCTACCAAACTGAGGAGTTAATGCTTGCTTTAGCGTCACAGGCACTAAATTAGTGTTAGACTAGCTGTTGATTAAAACACCACATTGCAAATATATATGGCACTAAGTTGTCAAAAGTAAGATGTAATAATCTCTGTCTGATTTTTAAGAAGGAAATTTGGGTATTAAAAATGGATAGTATGTTAATTCTACCTACACAAGGGCATGGGGATCTTTCCATTTGCTGGCGTCTTCTTCAATTTCTTTCTTCACAGATTTAAAGTTCTTGTCATACATGTCTTCCACTTGTTTGCTTAGAGTTACTCTGAGATGGTTTATGTTTTTTGTGGCTATTGAAAAAGATGATGTTTCTCTGATTTTTTTCTTAGTCCATATATCATCTGTATAAAGCAGGGCTACTAATTTTTTTGAGTTGATCTTGGAATCTCCTACAATGCTGAGGGTGTTTATGAGATATAGGAGTTCCTTGGTAGAATTTTTGGAATCTTTTAAGTAAACTATCATATCATCAGCAAATGGTAGTCTTATCAAAAGCAATCTACAGATTCAATGCAATGCTCATCAAAATCCCAGCAAAATTTTTCCTAGACATAACGAGAACAATTAATAAATGGGTCCTTATGAAACTGAGAAGCTTCTGTAAAGCAAAGGACACAGTCAAAAAGACAAAACAGCAGCCGACAGAATGGGAAAAGATCTTTGCCAACTCCACATTGGACAGAGAGCTGATCTCCAAAATATTCATAGAATTCATAGAATTGGTATCATTAGAACAAAAAATCCAATAAAAAATAGGTACAGACCTAAACATAGAACTCTCAACAGAGGAATCTAAAATGGCTGAAAGACACTTAAAGAAATGCTCAACATCCTTAGCCATCAGAGAAATGCAAGTCAAAACAACTCTGAGATTCCATCTTACACCTGTAAGAATGACCAAGATCAAAAACATTGAAGACAAATTATGCTGGAGAAGATGTGGGATAAAGGGAACACTCCTGCATTCCTGGTGGAAGTGCAAACTGGTACAGTCCTTTTGGATGTCAGTGTGGTGATTTCTCAGAAAATTAGGAAACAACCTACCTCAAGACCCAGTAATACCACTTTTGGATATATACCCAAAGAATTCTTGATTGTACCACAAGGACATGTGCTCGGCTATGTAAACTGCAGCATTTTTTTGTAATAGCTAGCATTTAGAAATGACCCAAGTGCTCTTTGACCAAAGAAAAGATTAATAAAATGTGGCATATTTATACAAAGTAATACCACACAGTGGAAAAACATCTTGAAATTTGCAGGCAAATGGATGGATCCAGAAAACATCATATTGAATGATATAATGCATACCCAGAGAGACAAATATGAGATGTACTCACTTACAAGTGACTTTTAGACATAAGGCAAAGAAAAAACAGCCTACAATTCACAAACTCCAGGAAACTAGAGAACAAAGAGGACCCTAATATACATATGAAGCAGAAAAAGACAAGATCTTCTATGTAAATTGAGAGCATCCCAGCCATGGGAAAGGGTAGGGGAGAGAAAAGAAGGGGAGTGAAGAAATATATATAACTCAACGAAAACTATTAAATAAAAGAGAAATGTGGGCATGTGAAAGTGAATATGGACTTATCAAATAATTTTTTCTGGAAAGTTATTTGAATTTTCATTTATCTATTTAGTACTAATTTGGAAATTCTTAGTTACTTTCTAGTAATTTTCAAAAAGTATTTTGTTATGTATAATATATAGTATATAACCTAAGATTTATTATATATGCCACAGTTAAATTATTTTAGAATATTTTGAATTATCGGGACCTGCCAGCATTTTTTTAAAAAATCATAAAAATATCTATTGAATTTAATCCAAGATGCTTATATTAATATATATTATAATGCATTAAAATGATTCTAATTTTGGTATTCTATATAAGATATACTTAATCAGAAAAAAATAATGGATGCTAGCAACTCTTCATTGTATTCTTTACTTTTATCTTTAAGAAATATATTTTTAATTTGATGGTTGCAGAGAATAAGATGTTTCTGTTCCTTGGAGTTTAAAAAATGGTACAAAAATAAAATATAAAAGTCTCCTAACATTTTCCTGGATCTACAAGACCACACGACCCTAATAATTTCATATTCTTATCTAACACATAGATTCCATACATATTTAATCATTATTTAAAGTACTTTTTCCAGTTTGTTCTTATAATAGATGTAATTTTATTTTTTATTTATTTTCCTTCATGAAATATACTCAATGCTATTTAAAACTCAAAAAGAAATAAGCAGTTACTTAAAAATAAAACTGTAGATTTAAAATGAACTCTTGTACTATCAGTTACAGCAATAGCCTTAGATATATAACTTTGCCCTATAGAAGGGCTAAATAGTGAAAATGATGTGTTACACATATAAATTACATATAATTTTTTATTCTCAACAATTATGCTGAAAATCTTTTTTCCGTTCATAAGACAAATTCTTACTATAAATTTTAACCTGAATTACTGAATGTCAACGTGAGATGATATCGTCCTAGTGGTCCAAATTTGAGTGATTCTGCCGCTCCATTGTGACACAGAGTCCTATCATTCAGTTCCTCTCAAAATGCTGCCTTTCCCTCTGTGCCTAAATTTCTTTTTTTACAGCAGGAAAGAAGTTAGTAGCTTTGTGGAGGGCTACCAGAGCATTTAATAAAATGCAGAGGCTAACATGCACTAGTTCAATAGGTGTTTCCTTTCCCCACACTTTTATAAACACTGGTTTTATTGTCTTCTTAGAATAACACCTGTATTAGGAATGAAGTGATATCTTTTCAGGAGACTATGTGAAGAGAAAGGGTGAGGTTTGCTCTTCACTAATATCAGCAAATGATGGCGCTTGCATCATGCAGGGATGGGTATCACCAACCACCTTTACTGCTTCTCACACATTTTGCTCAGCTTTACCCTTTTGCCATGTAAAAACCCTCTATAGACTACACAAAGTAACTGTTAGGTAGGCTATGATGGTGGATGTCTATAATGTCAGCATTCAGGTGGCCAAGGAAAGAGGATCAGAAGTCCAAAGCCGTGCTATATTGTGAAGAATAAATGAATAAAAGGTATATACTCTGTAGTATATGCAGCACATGGAGGCATTTTCTAAAGAGAAATAAATATTTTTTTCAAAGAAATTCAATTTAACAAGTGGGTAAAGGTGCAGAGGGGGTCAAGCAAGCAAAGCACATAACCCAAAAGTGATTTTTAAACAAACGATACCAAGGAATATAATAGCTTAAGTCAGGCTAAGAAAATAAACGAATCATAGACTATGCCTAAATTTCAGGATATTCTACACATACATTTTCGCTCTGACAGGACCGATGAGTTTTTTTTTTTTAACAATATTATGCCAAACTGCTTCAGTCACTAAAACAGGCTTTATATTCACATCTCATTGACTGTTGTGAACACACTATGGCTCCTCTACTGTGGACCACTGTAAAAATGGACAATGTATTCTCAATCTGTAACCTGGACCATAAAATACTTTCCCTGGAAAAGTCATACTGCCAGGGGCTTCTACATTTCATGTAGATTAATTTTTTTCTGAAGATCAAATAACACTGTTTAAGTACTGTGTGGTACATATTGTGTTAAAATTCCATATAAATCACGCAACACAGAGGAAGCACAGCACACGGTGTAATAATTCTTCTTCCTGGGATGTAATTTCGCTGATAAAATTGCTATGTTTCTTTGCAGCAGTGGATTCGCTCAGGTAATCTGAACTCAGGGAGCATCAGGAAGCCCCCAGTTCTCAAGAGGCAGAGGCTCACCTTATTAAGCAATGTGAGTGTGACAGTGTCTAGGATATTGCTCAATTAATTTTCTTTTCTGAGCATGTATTCTACACATTGGGGAGCATGATGTGCTCAAAGGTTTCTGTATACTATTACTGAAAATTGATTTATGACGGAGAGAATCAGGATCAAAAAATCCCCAAACACCCTACTGAAAGAGTGGTTCTATTGTTTTCTCATGCTGAAAATTCAAGAGAATTCAAAGGCTTCTTCAGAAAACAACTATCTATCATGAATGAGAGTAGAAACTTAGTCAGCTAAAAATTCAATCTACTTCCTTTAGAAAAGATTAGACAATCTCTGCACAGCTCCAGCCACCCCCATGACTGATTGAAATGTAGTATATTGCAAAGAAGTTTGAGGCAGATTAATGTGACATCTTGCCAGAAGATACTTGCACTAAATTCAATAAGAAGCAGGAAAGTCTCAGTATAACAAGAAAAAAATATGAAAAACCAAAATAGAACATAAATGTTGTGTTTTGGAATGATATTACTCTAATTATATCTTTCCATTTTCTCCCAATTGTGCTTACTTATGACTCATGATCTAGTAAGATAAACTCAGTATCTCTTGACTTAGTAGTTAAACACATCTATGCTAGTAACGTCTTCTTTTCTTGCTTGTTGCATCAGATAACCTCCTGGGTTGAATTGTGTTACATCCACAAATATCAGATTTTTCTCACTATATTTTACAAAGAAACCATTTCTAATACATATATATTGCCATGTTTGGTTTTCAGTTTGTGCATTGGTGATGACATTAATTTTCAATTTTTGCCATTAGAATCCTTATGATACATTTATTTTATTGTAACTTGGTCATAATTAGTCTATTATTTTAACAGTTATGAAAATATAGAGCTTACCTTCTCTAATTCTTGAAATGTTCTGTATGCAGAAATATAATATTTATGATAATTAATGAGCTCTTATAACCTTAAAGTATAGTACTCTCATTACACAAGATGTATGATTTGAAAATGTGGTCCGATTTGGACTTGGACACAACAGAAAGATAGAATGTTTGCATTCTACATGGAAAACCCTGGTTTAATCCTCAGTACTGGAAATGCAATGTTATTTTTTAATAACATACTTCATTGTATTAACGTTACCTACTGGTATGCCTATTCACAACAGTGGTGCCAACAGAGGCCAGAAGAGGGTATTGTACACTGGTATTGGAGTCACTGATGGTCTTAAGGCACCTCATAGATACTGAGAATCAGAATGGGACCCCTGATGATAAGTCAGTTCTCTTAATCATTAAGACACCCAGTTGTGAGAAGTTATTTTTATACAAATGATGATACTATAAGTATCTAATTTTCTGAAGTGCACTTTACTCATAGATACATGAAAAAGAATATATTTTTTGGTTTTAGCTTTTCAATTTTGAAAACCATAAAATATTGAAATTATACCTGTTTTAAATTCTCAAAATTTATAGTCTGTTAATATTTTATAAACAAATGAAATGAAACTGATAGAAGTAGACTAAAAAGTCTTAGCTTGACTACCAAACACAATAATTTCTTTATTATAACCCAACTATTATTTCTTTCTAAATAGATTTAAACTTTAAAGTTATTCCAAGGCATATAATATTACCTGTGTACTTAATATTTTGTGGATAATCAAAATATAATATCAAACATATAGAGTATTTTATTTATAGAATATTAATTATAACCAAAGATGTGTATAGAACCAGCACACATGACAGAGTCAGAAAGATTAGGGCACCAATACTCACTTGCTCCATACTATACATGCATATATCACAGAGTGCATTTCTGGCCATTCCAAACTAATAACCAAACTGTGCCTCAAGAAAATACCAAGTAAAAACAAAAGAATTTCAGACTCTGATGCTTATTTAGTATTAAAGTGATTGCAATAATTGCACAAGGCAATAAGAGTGACATCTTCATTTATTTAACTTCAAAACACATTTACCATAATATATTAATGTTAGTTAAAACAGTGAAATTGTATACTTTTATATATTCTAACTAAAATAAATTTAAATGTTTCTCACCTACAATTACAAGAATTATAAGACCTCTCAAAATGTGAATTGTCAAGTATACCACTTGCCAGGATATGGATCATGGGGATTATAAAATATATAAAGAGTTTGAAGATGAGAGTGAATATAACAAACAGAAGCAAAGGATAGTATTAGGAGGGAGTTTCAGCAAAAGCTGAAATTTGCCCACATTTAATTTTCCATACACTTTTATACCCCAATAGAACATGGGGGAGAAGGCAAAAGACTGCTTTAACATGATACCAAAAACAATTAGAACAGTTACTTTCTTTAATACTTGCCATATCAAGTCATTAAATTTTGAGAAAAGCATTTTGTTTTTTAGGCAGTGAACCCACCCTAGACCAAGTATCCTGAAAGCAGACACACCCTAGGTCAAACCTCCTAATTCAAAAGAAGGAGTAGAGTATGCCTAAATTCTCTGACTTTTGGTCAGGATGGAGGGGATCTACCTGTCTGTGCAATCTAAATGTTCAAAATACCACCATAAACACACCCTAGGTCAGGGTTATATCCATACATGTTGTCAACAACTTTTAACAAGCTAAAGTTCTCAACCTTCAGATGAGGTGGAAATAAGCTCATATTTTTGGACCTCCACAGTGAGTAACTGAGAGTCTATGATCTCAGCATGTGGGAGCAGAAGCCGGAAGATCAGGGATTCAAAGTCCTCAGTCATCTCATGCATTTAAGTCTTGATGCTAGAGAATTCACGATTAAGAAAGCATGTTGATCATCTAAAGGACCCATGTTCTGTTCCCAGCACTCATGTTGAGAAGCTCACAACTTCTAGAACCAAGCTTCAAAATATGTGATTCATTTCTGGCCTCTGTGGGTATCCAACGACATGTGATATGCACTCACATAAACACACACATACACAATAAATAAATAAATAATTGAATCATTAATCATTAGTTTGAGTTCATCCTAGTGTACCTACAACCCTGTCACAAAACTATAAGCCAACAAAGGAAAATTACTGTAAATTCTAAAGCCATATTTCCAATATTAGTAATTTTTGTCCTGCTTTATAGAATATGGTCTTGCATTCACTATTTTCAGTGTCGAGTGTTAATCTATAGAAAGAGTTAATCATGATTTATTAGTCAGGAGTTACTTTAAACTATAAATTTTAACCACTAGAACATATATATGACCATATTATTTTAAAAATTATTGCTATAGTTAAGATACACATACACATGCATGCATATATATGTATGTATACACACACATATGTATAAGACATATACATATAAAATTAAAACATCTAACTATTGACCAGGCATGGTAGTATGTAGTAAAGAGGGGAGTGGGCCATGCTTTTCGCCCTGCCCGGCTCCCGCATGGCTAGCTTATACCCCGAAAAAACAACACACCAATTGTATTCATTTAAGCATTGCCTGGCCCATTATATCCAGCC
>LOEQ01004771.1:133749-171524 GCA_001685075.1 Bramus lutescens | reverse complement strand
TTATTAACCAATGAAAGTAACACATAGACAGATGACCCTCCTACATCAGTAGTATATTATATTCTTATAATTCCAGCACTTGTGAGACAGGGACAATAGGATTTGTAATTCAAGTATCATCTGTTCTCAGCAACATAGTTCCAAACTTGCTTTAAAGTTTTAACCAAATTCTGTCTCTAAGAAGTGAAAAAAATAACACAAAGGACCAAAAATGTACCACAGTAACAGAGTATATGCCTTCTACATATAAGTCTTAGCTTTGATTCTCAAAGCTATGAATAATCTTTAGTTAATTATACAAAGCAAATCTATAAAAATCTATTAAAGAAACAATTCAACTCTAAAGATTGATTTATCCTTTAGCTATTTATTCTGTATTATCTCATTTGTTATTTACATTTTTCTAATGTATTTTACCTGTGTTTTACAAAAATTTTGGTGTATTTTCATGTTTTTTCTATCCTATGCATAATTATAATGTGCAATTATGCATATTCTTTCTTTCTCATAAAGTGTTTAAATCACAAACAATAGCATACTAAGTAGATCCTTCTGTGTCTGTTTATCCTCCTGAATATTCATTTCAGCACTTCCTAGTGTTGGCCTGGAGAAATTCACACAGGCACAGAACACTGCAACCTTCATTTAAATGAGAACAAAATTCACAGCCCACCCAATTGTCTGCATTCAACGGAAATAATGGCTTGCATGGCCTAAAGAAGCACATTGCTGACTGAAATGGGACAGCCTGGTATTTATAGTTAATCCAGTGTCATGTTCATGGTAATTATATCACCTTAGAAACAAACCTCAAGGCATGTCTGTGAAGGAGTTTCTAGACTGAGTTAACTGAAGTGAGACTATCCACAAAAGTGAATGTGGATGGCACCATTCCCTGGGTTTGGATCTTGGATTTAAAATGAGAAATCTACCTGACAACAACCACATTCATCATTCAGTTTGCTTACTGCAGATGAAACGTACCAGCTTCTTCAGGTATCTGCCACTGATGTAATGCCTCTGTGATGGTCTGTACATTCAAGCTGTGTGTCAAAATGAGTTTTTCCCCCTTAAGTTGCTTCGATTGTGTACTTTGTTGCAACCATGAGAAAAATACTCAAATACTCAAAAATACTTGTACCAATACGAACCACAATAATGCTCAAAGAAAAATGATTTGGGCAATTATGTAATCAGAGTGAGGGCTAATGTGAGACTATGAATGCATATTTTATCATACTTGATTTTTGCTTTAAATAAACCTCTCTCATTGTAATATGGTAAGTGAGCATGTGTATTTTGTTAGAAATCTAAAAACTACCCAAATGTGGACATAGCAGTTATCTACGTAACAGACTGCAAATATTTGCAAACAGCCTTTATCTGACTTCTCAGTTTACATTGAGGTTTACAAACACAACTGTACAGTGACATCTGTGTAACCATGGCTAGGTACTATACGACCTGTTGTCATTACCCTAGTGTGGGCTTTGTCATGGACAATCCAGGAATTTGATGGAAATGGCATTACCTAGATGTAAAACTTCACTCAATTGCAGAATTATAACATGTCACTAAATTATATTAGCAGTCACCCTGTGAAGTTTAATAAAATATGTGCTTGTTGTGTTTTTTCTGCAATAGTATAAAAGGATTTTGTGAGCTATACAATACTATACATAGGATTTTATAAGAAGCTATACTATAAAATACAAAGAGTTTGGAGGAATGAGATCAACCTGTTCTGAGACTACCCAGCAGGTCTACTTCCAGACTGAACAGTTGAACTTTCTAGCACTGAACAAATTACTGAGTCTGATATATACTGTTTCTTCTACACACTACTGATTTCATTTTCTGACCATAAACACTTTTAGGATAAGTGTTTTTAGCTTTAAAGGATGCCTACAGAAGCAAAGGTCTTCTAGAGAATCTTAACAAACAGGAATAACATTGCTTCTGATCTTTGGCCCCCTTACAGCATCCAAGCATAGACTTTTAGTATAATTAAGTTATATTTTAGTTCAGAGGCCTAATTTTAACCATCCACAAATTATAAACAAGCTTCCTCAATTAGGCCAATTTAAGAGTTTTACTTCTTGTCTTACAGTGCACAGAGAAACACTGAGATCATTGATTGCTCTAATCCTGCATGCTCTTTTATTTCCCTGACCACTTCTTATCCTCCACAAAAAAAAAAACACTCTCTATGTCGGATATAGGTTTCCCTCTTTATGCTGTGAATACCATTGGTTAATAAAGAAACTGGCTTGGCCTAATAGGGTACGAAAGAGCTCGGCAGGGAAAACTAAACTGAATGCTGGGAGAAGAAAGGCAGAGTCAGCGAGAAGCCATGGAGCTGCTGTCAGAGACAGACATGGTGAAACCTTGCCAGTAGGCCACATGCCTTGTGGCAAAATATAAAATAATGGAGATGGGTTAATTCTAGATGTAAGAACTAGTTATCAATAGGCTTAAAATAATTGGCCAAGCAGTGATTAAATAATACAGTTTCTGTGTGGTTATTTTGGGAGTCTGGGCAGCTGGGAAATGAATAAGCAGCCTCCTTACTACATACATCTATGACTTTATGATTCATTTTATTGCCCACTGAGTTTAACCAGAACTTTGTCTTTGACTACAGCTTTGTAACTACCCATTAGAGCCAGGTGAGATCTTTAGTGAATAGTCCACCCAAGCAAGCTATTGCTTCTCTCACTGAACCTACAAATATCCAGGGTTCAGCAGAAACTGCCATGAATTTCAACCCCCCCAAGTCCTATAAACATGGTCATATTAGCTGGGAGTTCATGATTTCCATGTTAATAATAGTCAGAAGGGATCATTTCTAAGCCCTTTTCCCTGTCCCCCACCTCATACTTACTTTCCACTCGACCTACATGATCATCCCTGAGCCAGGAGATGGCTACTGATAAAAACCTGAGCATTTTAGCATCACTTAATAACTTAATATTAAGTCTTTGCCTTCACTGTTGCCCAATGCCAAGAGAAGCTTGTCTGATTAAGGCTAAAATAGAATTTGTCTAAGAATATTAACCAAGGTATTTATATGACTATATGACACTTTAGTAAATCAGTTAAATGACTGTAGCAATTTTTTCCTGCAGGGCATACAACATTCCCAGTCATGAGTTTTTGAGCATGTTTAAAGACAACAGATAAAATTCCCTCATTCAGAATGGGCATCAACTTCAAAAAGAATGGTTGGTTACTCTAAACCCCAACACACAATTATTACACAAGTATGCTTCTCTTTGCTGTCAGGTTACTTTTGTGGTTCCCAGGGTTCCCAGCTACAAAACACCATTGGACCGTGTCCCAAGAGAATACCTCAGTAAAATTTTTTTTAAACTGATAGTCTGGCAAATATTTATATCACATAAATATCATATATATATATATATGTATATATATATATTATACATGTAACTTTAAAATAAGGAAGATGCAGGTCATTGTGATCTATTTCATTCAACAACACAAACTATTTCAGTGGTAGTACATAGCTGAATATAATTTGTCAAGTGACTTGTAGAATTCAGCAATTTAAATAACCAAGATATAGGCCTATGTTCAATATGCTATATGTAACTTTCAAAAGACAACAAACAGTTATGATTACAAGTTTCCAACCATGGATTTATGGGAAAAAATAAAACAAACCTCAATTATGAATTTAAAAGACTATATATTTTCTACAGTAACTGTTTTAAATGTTCATTAGCTCCTTGTATGTTGTCTATGCTCAACTGGGTGCTCATACACCCACACACATACTGTCATCACTAAATGTACTCTTGGATGTCATACTTAGATTTATTGTTAATTTGACACAAATTTATAAACTCCCAGAAAAGAGAGAATTCAGCTGTATATTATCTAGTGCTCCAAAACTTCATTAATAAAATAATGTTTTATCTTATCAGTCTCCTTTTTTTTCCACATAAGTCACTAGTGATGTTACTTGGGACTGGTGACTCTGTTGGGACAGGTCCAGATGCTCATGAGAACATTATATTACTATCTGTCTTTAGTTAATTTGCTTTGGTTTTAGTACAAATGTGTAGTTATAGTGAACTCTATACTGAGAAGAGCAAGGGTTAATTTTGGAGAAGTTAATTTTTACATAAAATGAACTATAACATCTTGCCAATTTATGACACAAAGAATAGAACAAACACACTTGAATTATTCTGCTTGTTAGACTATGACTGATATTAAACATGGATATTAAATCAGAAAAAAAATTATTCAACTTTGTTCTTTATCTATGATTATGACTGTCAATAATGTGTTCTCAACATAGAAAAGTTCTTTATAAGACTCTCATGTTGGTTAATTAAAGCCTAAGTTCACTTATGGCTCATATTTGATGAAGTTGAAATTCTCTCACATGCCTACTAGTATACTTAGAGAAAATATTCAAAGGTAAGTTAAAGGCCTGGTGAATAGCTTTGCTACTTACAAACTTGTTGGACAAGCATTTAGTATACTAATTGCAGACACTTAATGACACCATTTTATTAAGATAGTAGGAAGTAATGAGATTATAGCAATGGTAACAAGCAAAATATGTGTATATTTCTTGATCAAGATTATTAATGTGGTCAAATACTTACCTACTGAAAATCCAATTAGCTATCTTTAAGTTATGAATTTTTTGTTGATATAATATAGGATTGGAAAACTCTTGAAATGAGTCTATGTGGAAAGCTGATGCATCCTTAAAAATATCATTTGAAGATAATTTCCTGAAGACTGTAATAATGAGAATCTCAAAGGAACTGTATTTTATGTTATTTAAGCTGTTAGGATCTCAACAGAAATAAAACTAACATGATTAGTACAATACAACAATGTATAACTCTGCTTAACAGATTGTTCTGATACACTGTAGCTGTGGAAGAATGATAACATTATCTATGTGAATTAAATGCTGGAAGCCTCATAAGGAGTCATTGGGCCCATCTTTCACAAAATATTTGGCCAAAATTAAGCTGGACTTAAGCTAATGTGAATTCTCACTCAACAATATTTCTCTGTGAATAGCTTCACAGCTCATGCAAAGGCCTGAAAAATAAGTAACCACATACCCCAAGCAATATCTCCTAGAACCAATGAACCAAAGTCAGTCTGGACTTGAAAGTCTATGAGACCAATTATGGACAAGGCTAAGGTGATGTACTAAACCTTAGTCTGAACTTAGTTTCATTGTGCTTGTCATAAAACTGAAAAGATCCAGTGATCATTTTCTTATACTCAAGTTATATAGCAAGAATATATCAGTTTACTGGCTGATATCCATGATGAGGTATGAGCAATATTCTTAGGGTTGAGACCTAGCAAAAGACATGAAATTGTCTCAGCAAAAAGAAACATAAATCCATACTGAATCTCTAGCAAAATAGCAAATATCACTTTCTCTTGTATTTTAAAAATATATACATTAGATACATATCTATATATTGGATACATATACCCATATATATATGTATCCAATTTCTGCCCAATTAACATATGTGACTGCACCAGTTACCCAGAGATTATAATAATGGAAATAACTACAGATTATAAGATTCTAATATATTGGTTTATTGTTAACAATACATTGGTGTTTGAAAGGAGAATATCAGCCAGGAAAAGTTCTAGTAGCTGTCCTAGAAAATACATTATTTTATTTTTAAACCAGTAAAGATAATCACAAATACTTTCTTTTGCATGAAATATAGCATTATACCAACAGTCTCTTGTGTCATGGTTACATTCTTTTGTTTTATTAAAAATATAGACTGAAGAAATGTGTTCCTTTCCACAGATTTTTACCCTGGTTAAAATATTGAAGATATTTTGTCCATTTCTGGAAAAATTTTAAATATTATGCTAAGGAGTAAAAATTTATAGTCACCCTAAGATCTTTCATAAGAAATATGAATCAGAAATGGCACACTTACAAAATCCCATGAGAGTTCAGGGACTTGAAACAAAGGAGGAGTTTCCTAGATGCAGGGGTACATACAGCACTTAGTTAGAAGAGAAATTGATATATCCTATTTTGATGTACCAAACTTGTAGACAAGCATCATAGATATATTTAGATTTTCAAGCAGTATGAATAACATTTGGAATTCTGATAGCACCTGAGCGAGTCCATGACCTTCCTGTGTGCAGTAGATGCTGAAAGTAAATGAATGTTCACAAACATGTCCAGGTTTCAAGCAGTTATTTCATAGAAACAAAGTAAAATTTATAGAAGTTATAGGATAGATAAAGATGCTTGGTCAAGTGTCTGTCTAGAAGTAAGAGAAAACTTCCAGTTTAAATAGACAGGCTCAAAAATAAACAAACAAACAAACAAACAAACAAACGAATAAATGAATAAATGTTATTTATTTATTTATTTATTTATTTATTTATTTATTTTAGACAGGATCTTAGCATAATTGTATACCTTCTTTTGATGTGTTTGTAATTCACAATGTTGCACGGGACCTTCACATAAAAGGAATTTCAGTCCTGGAGATTAAAAGTCTGTGCAAACATAAACTCCAGTGTGAAAGGTTAATAGCATATCTGCTAAATCATAAAGGTAGATAAAGATAACCATATTATAGCTTTAACTAGATATTATAGACTTCAAGGGCATACAACATGCTAATCCTATGATCACTATATGCAAGCAAGCAAATGATCTCCTGGCAACATTTATGTCTTTGCTATCTATTTTTAATCTCACACATAAAGCTACATATGTTTTTATGTGACAAGTTGAAATAAGAAAAATTCATCCCTGGTTTATCTAATGACCTGTTCAATACACTCCTAATATCTCGAAAATGAAATTGCCACATTGCAACTCTATTCAGAATGACAAGAGTAAATAAAATTCTCCTAATAAACATAGCTTCAAAAATATCTGATTAAATAAATTTAATAAGAAAAGAGATTGCCTGAGATCAACATTCACAGTGATTAATGGGTTATATTTAATGGACTGTTTGTCATATAAGGAACTCGAAAAAATTAAAAGATTGATAACATAAAGTACCTACTGCATTGGGAATGCATTAGATTATTCATATTTTGTATGAATGTTCAAAATCGATATTTTCAAAGAAGAACTCTCAATAACTATACCATTACATGGTGCAGTGTGTAATTACAAATGGATTATAGCAGATAGTGTATCACTCAATATCTTTCTCAAAGCAGCTGATCCCTGATAATAAACCCATGCACAAAATCGCTAGCAGAATTATTTAGTACTGTATCTAAGCTACAGCTATTAACAGTAACAAATACACTATTGAGTTTCTAACAGAACACCATTCAATAGGAGGTACAGTTATCAATCTATTAAAAGGTTTATTATGTTATATAATATTCAAAATTTAAAAAATAGCAATAAGTTCCCCTAAGAATATACACTAATTACTACAGTTATTTTCCCAACAACCTCTCCCCAGTCACTACTTTGTACACAAATCTGGCTTTGTGCATGGCCAGTAGAATCTATGGAAGATTTTCTTTGAGGAGTCACTGTTGTTTACAAGGAAAGAAATGACAATATCACTGTTAGTTATGTAGATTCCTGATGTCACTACATATTATATTAGAAAAAACCTAGCTAGACAGAACATTGGATGAGCTAAAGGAAAATCAATTACAAGTTGGAAAAGAATATCCGAGAGATTGATACCCTTCACATGTGTATTTCTCACACTATTGAAAAATAGTTACTAATCCACTGTAAGAAACAAGGGAAACATGTAAATGTATGTCAACTTATAATTCTTGCTGCAAAGGGAAACTTCTTTCCATTTCTACAATCAACTATCAAAAATCTTTAGTGCATAGACTCACCAAAGAAGAATATAACTGGTTCAATATATTTGGAAGCTAAATGTAATCTTTTGCTGCCTTTGTTTTTCCTGCTACTCAAAGAAATGTAAAGAGAATGGAAGCTCTATTATGGCTGAGATGTTGACCTTGAATATGATGAGGAAATGTGTACCTGCTGCAACTGAATTATAATGGATTGTGTATGAAACCTCTATACAATTGACAGTCTCAGTTTCTTCAGGGTTTTTGGCTACTTCTGTGGTTGCCACTCCTCTAGAGTCTTTAGAAATTGTACCAGTGGCCAAGACCAACTTTACCCAGGCTCATCATTCTTTTTGTTTGTTTGGTTTTGGATTTTGGGTTTTTTGAGACAGGATTTTTCTGTAGATTTGGAGGCTGTCCTGAAACTAGTTCTTGTAGACCAGGCTGGCCTCAAACTCACAGAGATCTGCCTGCCTCACGAGTACTGGGATTAAAGGCGTGTGCCAGTACTGCCCAGCAGGCTCCTGATTCTTTACAGAGCATCAGAATGTCTATGAAATGTTTGATTTATATATTCATGTGCATAGAAAATAAATCTTGCTCGACACAACTCATAACTTGCCTCAAATCAACAAAATACAAAATATGAGAAATTATTCTTACATCAAAATATTATTCATTTTGCATTTAAGAAAAATACTTGAAAGTTTTAATTCTTCCAGAAATGTATATTTGTTCAACACTAAGTGTGGGCTTTCTTTCTTTGCATTATTCCATTGCATGGACTTAAAATATGTGTTTCCAGCATGGGAAGATTTTATCTAAAATAATTTTTGTATATGTCCTCATATTGTGTCTTTTATTACTGCAAGAAGGACTACTGTACACTTTCTGACTTTCAACATCTCTGGACTTGAGAATATGCCTTCCGAAAAAAAAATTTTCTTTTCAAAAGAACAATGAAATATTTTTATGTAAATGTCTCAAATTAAGCTCCAAAGACTGACCTGTCAAATATGTGGATGTCAACAGTCAATCATCAAGCCACAGTGGCTAATGTTTTAGCTATTTGTGGAAAATACAGCATCTCGTAGGATGACACGTATTTGCCATCATGATTACTCAACGGACTATAACTGGAAATCACTAGTCACCAGGGCTTGATTACGCTCTTCCAACCTTCTCTGTGGATAGCACAGGGATTGGAAGGATGCGAATCACTTAGAAATGTCAGAAATTGTAAATATTTATTCTCAAATTCTTCTAAAAGGTTATATGTAAACTAGATTACCTTTGCACACATTGACACATGTCATATGTAAGCCATAGACTCATTATTTAATGAATTTAGCTATTATAAAATCACAGTATCTTTTCTCTTAGGGCACAGTGTTATTAAAATGATGCATAGGATTTTATTAGCTTTATGGAGAAAAAAAGGAACTTTCATTCGTGTCTAACATAAATGAACATCAACAAATCCGTGGAACTCCTTTAATCTTAATATTTTTATAGAACCAGTGAAAATGTTCATAAAAGCCTGTCCAAAAAAACTCACATCAATTTCATCAATAGCCAACAGTCCTATAAACAGAAAAAGCTACAACAGCTTTAATCTTTAAAACACTTAGCCCTATTTCTGATCTGCAAAGCATTTATTTTTTTCCAAAAATATCTAAAAGTAAACCAAAGCTTTTCCTCTGTAAAACATATCTAAAATTTTCCCTTGTATGCTAGAATTAGAAGTTACAAAATAGAAAGCAAGAACAGAGCTTGTCGCTTCACAAACTTTGTATTTGTGCTGCCGTGGATGGTTCTTGCTCTTTCCATACAGCAGAAATCTAGAATAGAAGGCCAGGGGAAAGAAGCAATTATGGACAAATTTATTCTTAACTCCCAAATTGAACTGAGCTGAGGCAGAAAATTTAGTTTCCCTTCTGAGAAGTCATGATTTCTATAAGCACTTCAGGAAGTGAGGAAGATTGGATGCAGGCAGTTTCCACTTGAGCTCTTCACTAACCTATTCAAAACTCAGAGAAACTTGAGGCCCTTCATGTATTATTTTTTAAACATGCATTAAAAACAGATCTAAGAAAAGATGTCAATGATTGCTATATAAGTTACACACACATATCCACTTATAAATATGAATTGGTCATATTCATTTATATAATTCTTTTAGTATATTGTGCACAAATTAAGATCAAATTGAATTCAAAAAAGGGAATTTTTATTTTAGAATTTAATTTTCATTGAAATAGTTTCTGTACTTTTCATTCAATATATTCTGATCACGGTTCCTTTCCCCCTACTCCTTCTCTATCATACCCATCCCTTACTAAAAGAAATACACTTCTGGGGAGGAATATGTTTAAAAACCATATACCAAGCTATGATCACAGACTCCAAATTTTGTTCCTTTATGAACACTGTGATTTTTGGCAGAGAAGTAATAGTATCTTTTCACGTATAAATCGTCTTAGTAATTTAACCATGCACCTCATTCTACAATTTTACTTATACTACAGATGCAAGATTCTTCATAAACATGTATGGTGTGTATCCTGAGGCTGAGGCACTGAACCATAGCTCTCAAGTATTGAATGTGATGAGTTTGTCTTCATGTCTCTGTATGAAACATTCTATAAATCACTCAACAAGTCATTGTAAAATTTGGGAATATTTTGATGTGATGTGCTATTCAGGAGTAAAGCAATATATATTACTATTATGTGCTATATTACTCACAAAAAGAAATCTTTCCATTACCACACCATGTGTTGGGATGCATTGAGTATACAAACTCTTTCAGCATAGAACCTGCTTGAACTCTGAAATATTTCCCATGTGCATTTCAAAATAATTCTGTGGAAAACATTTTGAATGGGAATTTGAAACAAAACTCTATTCTTGAAGAAAAAAAATGAGTAGAGAATTTTTTTAATTGTTTAGACAGTATTTCCCTGTGTAGCTTTGGAGGCTGTCCTGAAACTCACTCTGTAAACCAGGTTGGCCATGAACTCACAGAAATTGGCCTGCCTTTACCTCCCAAGTGTTGGGGATAAAAGTCGCAAGCCACCAAGCCCATAGTGAGAATTTTTTAAATGACAGGAAGACAAGCAAAGGAGATTATCTCATTGCAAGAATTACTTAATCTTTTCAAATTATATTATTTAAATTCTGTGAACCCTCATCTTAGGTAGTATTGTGCACCCCAAAAGTATTATCTGTATACTATATTTCTCTAATGAGAGATGGAACTGGAAGCTCTGCCTTGTGTTTCTCTTAGATTTAACTTTCCCATTGCACACTTGACTTTCCTCTGGGGATCAAAATTACACTATATTGGAAAGATTCATTAATGTTTTGAAAAGTTACTATTTTAGGATATTAATATTTCTAAGTATTAAATCAATATTAAATTCTAAATCTACATCCAACTTTTACTGAATGTTATTTTTATGGAATATTAGCATATAGCAAATGGAATCAATGGAGCTGAGTAGTAATATAAATGTAGTAATATAAATACTTATTATTTAAATGTGAATATGTGCCACTTTGAGGATATGCATACCTGATTTTGCTTTCTCAGGAATGTGGCACTTTCCCCAGACCAATATTTGGCCATTGCTCACCTACTTAATCTCTCTTAACATAGTGCATTTTATAGCAAGATTAATTGAATTTGTGCTTTTCAATGCTGGCAGTCTTGAGGTAGGCAGCATGGACAAGCAAAGCTTTTTTAATTAGTATTTATAGATCCTAATATGTTTGTTAACAAATTCCTGCTTTCTTATAAGATGAATTGATCACAATTCTATTTATGTAGAATAAAGCATTCTTGTGGGGAACTGTATTCTTCATGACCACTGCTTTTACTAATGATGCTACAACATGTTTTCTTTATGGAAAAATGAGCATAAGTAAATTTTTTGCTCATAAAACAATGCCTATCATTTCTCACTTTCCTTGAAGAGACTAATTTAAAGCTTTTCTTTGTTGTTGTTTTTGAAATAAGTACAGCCATGTTGTATCTGTATCTACACAATCACAGACAACATCACTATTTTTAAATTACATCTGAACATTATATCGTACCAGAGAAAGTAACTTTTAATGTATACTGTTATCATTCTTAGACACAACATTCTCTATTTATTTTCAAAATTTCTTCCAACACTTTTGAAGCATAAGGTAACCTGTACTATCCCTCCATGCCTATCCCCAGTGGTCATGCATTCAAAAGGACAGTAAAGTCCATTGCAGAGCACACTCCAGGGGAAGGTAATGACAAACTTCTATTTTCTAATCTCTTAAATGGCTGTAGCAAATCCCTACGAATAATGTGTCAATGAACTTTCCTGATATTTAAAGAAGTTATTCATCATCTGAAAGGTCTATAACAAATAATTTACAAATGCTATTCTTACCTTTTTAAAGGTTGAGTAGTTCATAAAAGAAATACTTCTCTCCAGGAATTATAATTATAAATTCAATTAGTATATGAAAGTACAGACTTAGAACCTCCCTCAAGATGCTGTGGTTGGAAATTATGAATTTGAAGTCTGTTAGAGTTACATATCTAATTTATGTTTGCATAGGTATGTAAAAAATAGAAAAGGTAAATAACATTAAGAAGTTGAGATTAAAATATAAAAAATAAAAATTATAAACATTATCCATGTATAATTCATTAACTATAAACATGCAGATATGTATTATCCCATAGTTTATTGTTCAGACAGTTCTCATTAATTTTGTCTCAAATATGCATACAATATTTTGTTTTTCTTAAAGCCTGGTATATTTATACAAAAAAATTGAAAAATAAGTTTCGATCATGAAGCCTTAAATTCTGACCTTGGCTAAACTGTGGCAGTTCTTCACATCCTTACTGTCAGGCTATATAAATGGATTCTAATTCTCATTACTAATAAATTCAGGTGTTCTCTAGTCTGTTCTCTGATGAGACACACTGACTGCACGCTTAAAATTTCCTTGTGTCCCGTGAGATTAGAGGGTATCCACAGAATTTAAATTATTTCTGACTCTATCTGCCCTTCATTTTACATATTAAAATACCCCATTGTAGCAGACTGCAGTGCCTGTCTAGCTGAGCATGTTGTCAAAATAAAAATGAAGACAAATAAGTCTTCACATTATGTAAATGTGGCGTTACTCATTTTATTTGTGTATTTTGTTAAACGTGTTGGTGACCTACAAGAAATATTATGAACTGATCATAAGGAATGTGAAATTAGTAATGAAGCCAGTGTTTGCATATCAAAGTGAAGAATATAAAATTTCACTAATATGCTCAAAGTAGATATAATCTGCATGAAATTTTTTATATTTATAATAGGAAGAAGTATATATGTAGGGAAAGTTTACATATGACTCTACAAATTAGTATTTAGAGGCCGGAGGCAGCAAACTCACAGGAGCAGTACAAGGGAACATACTACTATCATTCTTAGACACAAAGTGCTCTATTTTTTTCAAGTTGGCAGGAGCCTGAGAACTCTGTGGGTCTAGTTACAAGAGAGTCCTGGACCTCCAAGAGAGTAGACCTGAGCCAGGGAACTCTGTTCGGCATCCATGGGAGCGGATCCAAGTCAGAGACCTCCGCAGGAGTGGGCCAAGGCAAGGAACATCTACAGAAACAGACCTGAACCAACAAGCTGTGCCAGAGCAGGCCTGGCAGAGGGAACTCCACAGGAGCAGGAACAAGGGGGTGACCACTGAGGGAGCAGGCCTGAATCTTAGACTTCTGCAGGACCAGGTATAAGCGAGCAACCGATAGGTAGCAGGCCCAAGCCAGAGACCACCAAGAAACTGGACATGAATCAGTGATCTCTGAGGTAGGTAGACTGAGCCAGCAACCT
Source organism: Bramus lutescens (assembly GCA_001685075.1). Classification (NCBI taxonomy): domain Eukaryota; kingdom Metazoa; phylum Chordata; class Mammalia; order Rodentia; family Cricetidae; genus Bramus; species Bramus lutescens. The sequence continues at coordinate 157,794 of LOEQ01004771.1, read as the reverse complement.
TCAATGGAGCAGGCCCAAAACAGTGACCTCTACCAGAGCAGGCCTGAGCCAGCGAGCTTTGCTAGAGGAGGTCCAAGGCAGCAACCACAGCAGAAACAGCCCCTAGCAAGCAACCTTTGTGGGAGCATGCCTGAAAAAAAACCCTGTATTTAAGAGTGACCCCTGGAAATGCTGAGCGACCTTCAGGAACATCGAGTGACCAATGGGGTGCCCAGAACCATGGCCTATGCTACACCATGAGGAGCATCCATCTGAGTCTTGGATCCACTGGCAACTGGAAAATTGATACCCAAAGACAAAGACAGTCCCAACTACTCCAATCAGAGAAAAAGATGGACAGGCAAGGTAAAAACAAAGATAATACCAATAAAAACTAGTGGCCCTATAACAACAAGATTGAACAACCAAATATAGGTGAAGCATAAAAGAAATCTAAAAATAAATTCAGGAGAATGTTTAACCATTAAAGATAAAGTGATTAATTTTCTCAAAGAAATAGAAGGAAAAACAAAAAATTAGAAGAAACCAACAAATCCCTTAAAGAAAAACTAAGGAAACGTATGAAAGAAACTATTTAAGACTTGAAAACTGAAATAGAGACAATAAAGAAAACACAAACAGAGGGAATTATAGAAACAGAAATTATTAGAATATGATCAGAAACCACAAATGCAAGTATAAACATCAAAATAGAAGAGATAGAAGAGAGAATCTCAAATATTGAAGATATAATAAAGGAAATAAAGTCATCAGTCAAACAAAACATTAAATCTAAAAAACCTTAACATAATATATTCAGAAGATATGGAACACCATGAAAAGACCAACCAAGCATAAGAATAATAGGTATAGAAGAGGGAGAATAAGTCAATCTCAAAAGCACAGAAAATATATTTAACAACATCATAGAAGAAAACTTTCCCAATCTAAAGAAAGATATGCATATGAAGATACAGGAAGCTTACAGACCATCATAAGACTGGATCAAAAGAGGAAGTCCCCAAACCACATAATAATCAAAACACTAAATATACATAATAAAGAAAGAATATTAGGAGCTGCAAAAGAAAAAGGCCAAGCAACATATAAAGGCAGATGTATCAGAATTACACCTGACTTCTCAACAGAAACAATGAAATTCAGAAGATCCTAGTCAGGTGTCATGCAGGCATTAAGAGACCACTGATGCCAACAAAGTCTATTATAACCAGCAAAACTTACAATCACCATAGATGGAAAAAACAAGATGTTCCATGCCAGAACCAGATTCAACCAAAACCTAATCACAAACCCAGCCTTACACAAAGTACTATAAGGAAAACTCCAACCCAAGGAAGTTCGCTATAACAACAAAAACACAGAAAATAGATGATTTCATAGCAGCAAGTCCACCAAAAAAGGGAAAAAACACACAATAATATCACCAATAATGAAAACTAAAATGACAGGAGCTGGCAATCACTGGTCATTAATATCCCTTAATATAAAAGGACTAAAATCACCTATAGAAAAACACAGGCCAACCGACTGAATATGAAAAAAGAATCCACCCTACTGTTGCATACAAGAAACACACTTTAAACTCAAAGACAGACATCAACTTAAAGTAAAGGGTTGGGAAAAAGATTTCTAGTAAAATGGACCAGGAAACAAGCTGGTGTAGCTAACCTAATATTTAACAAAATAGGCTTCAAAACAAAATCAATCAAAAGAGACAAAAAAGGACATTTCATATTGTGACAGGAAAAATACTTCAAGACAAAATCATAATGCTGAACATCTATGCTCCAAATACAAGGGCACCCTCATATGTAAAAGAAACACTTATAAAGCTTAAACCATACATTAAACCCCACATACTAATACTGAGAGACTTCAGCACCCCCTCTCACCACTGGACAAGTCAATCAGACAAAAAATGAACATGAACAGAGAAATAAGAGAACTAACAGATGTGATGACTCAAATTGACTTAACAGACATCTATAGAATATTCCGTCCAACATAAAAGAATATACCTTATTCTCAGCACCTCATGGAACCTTCTCAAAAATTGATCACATACTAGGTAACAAAGCAAANCTGAACATCTATGCTCCAAATACAAGGGCACCCTCATATGTAAAAGAAACACTTATAAAGCTTAAACCATACATTAAACCCCACATACTAATACTGAGAGACTTCAGCACCCCCTCTCACCACTGGACAAGTCAATCAGACAAAAAATGAACATGAACAGAGAAATAAGAGAACTAACAGATGTGATGACTCAAATTGACTTAACAGACATCTATAGAATATTCCGTCCAACATAAAAGAATATACCTTATTCTCAGCACCTCATGGAAACTTCTCAAAAATTGATCACATACTAGGTAACAAAGCAAACCTCAAGAAATACAAAATATAAATGGAATGACCCCATGTAACTTATTGGATCAACGTGGCTTAAAATTAGAATTTAACAGCAACACTAATTCCAGAAATCCCACAAACACACAGAAATTAAATAATGTTCACATTAATCATCAATGGGTCAAGGAATAAATAAAAAAATTAAAGATTTTCTAAAATTCAAAGAAAATGACCCCACAACATACCCATATTCATGGGACACATTGAGAGCAGTGTTAAGAGAAAAGTTTATAGCACTAAATGTCTATAGAGAAATGCTAGAAAAATCCCACACCAGTGTAGTAGGAGGCCGCTTGTTTGTTTTCTAGCACCCAGACTCCTGAAATAACCACACAGAAACTGTATTAATTAATTCACTGCTTAGCCTATTAGCTCTAACTTCTTATTGGCTAGCTTCTACATCATAATTTAACTCATTTCCATTATTTTATAGTTTACTATGACACTTGTGCCCTACTGGCATGGTTCAGGTGTGTTTGTCTCTGGTGGCAGCTCCATGATCTCTCCTGACTACACCTTCTTTTTCCCAGCATTCAGTTTAGTCCCCCCCTATTTTACCCTATCAGGACAAGCCAGTTTCTTTATTAAACAATGTTATTCACAGCATACAGAGTGGAATCTTAATCATAAAAGTGAGTTAACAGATCATTTGAAAACTCTAGAACAAAAGGAAGCAAATGCACCCAGAAGAACTAGATGGCAGGAAATAATCAAAATGAGAGCTGAAATCAACAAAGTAGAAATAAAGAAAACAATATAAAGAGTCAATGAGACATAGACTTTGTTCTTCAAGAAAATCAGCCAAGTGGACAAACATTTACACAAACTAAACAAAAGGCAGAAGGAGAATATCCAAATTAACAAAATCAGAAATGAAAATGGGATATAACAACAGACGAGAGGAAATCTAGAGAATCAGTAGGTAATATTTTGAAAACCTGTACTCCACAAAATTTGAAAACTTAAAGGAAATGGACAAATTTATAGATAAACATCACTTATCAAAATTAAACAAAGACCAGATGAGCAAATTAAATAGACCTATAACTGCAAAAGAAAAAGAAGCAGTCATCAATAATCTCCCCCCACCCAAAAAAAGACCAGATAGTCTCAGCTTAGAATTATACAAAGAAGCATTAATACCAATACTCCTCAAGTTGTTCCACACAATAGAAACAGAAGGAATATTGCCAAGCTCTTTTTATGAACCTACAATTTCCTTTATACCCAAACCATATTAAAACATTACTAAGAAAGAGAATTACAGGCCAATCTCACTCATGAACAATGATGTAAAAATACTCAACAAAATACTGGCAAATCAAATCCTAGGACACATCAGAAAAGTTATCCACCATGATAAAGTCAGTGCCATCTTAGAAAAGCAGGGATGGTTCAACATATGAAAATCTGTCAGTGTAATCCACCATACAAATAAACTTAAAATAAAAAAAGAAACATGATCATCTCATTAGATGATGAAAAAGCATTAGACAAAATACAACATGCCTTCATGATAAAGGTCATGGAGAGAGCAGAGACACAAGGAAAATACCTAAACATAATAAAGGCAATATACAGGAAACTAACAGCCAACATCAAACTAAAGGGAGAGAAACTCAAAGTGATCCTACTGAAATCAGGAACAAGACAAGGCTGTCTACTCTTTCTATATCTATTCAATATTGTTCTTGAGGTTCTACCAAGAGCAATGAGACAACAAAAGGAAATCAAGGGAATACAAATCAGAAAAGAAGTCAAACTCTCACTATTTGCTAATTATAAGATAGTTTACATAAGCAAACATAAAAATTTTACTAAGGATCATCTAAAACTCATAAAAACTTTCACTAATGTAGCAGGATGCAAGATTAACTAAAAAAATTCAGTAGCCCTCCTTGGCAGAGATGATAACTGGGCTGAGAAAGAATTAAAAGTAAAACCTTTCACAATAGCTACAAGTGGCATAAAATATATCAGAATAACTCTAATCAAACAATTGGAAGACCTGTATGATGAGAACTTTAAATCCTGGAAGAAAGAATTTGAAGAAAACACCAGGAAATGGAAAGATCTCCCATGATTTGGGATAGGTAAAATTAATAGAGTAAAAATGTGTTTTTGCTTTTTTTTTTTACAAAAAGCAATCTACAAATTTAATGCAATGCCCAGCAAAATTCTTCACAGACCTCAAAAAGAATAGTACTCAACTTCATATAGAAGAGCAAAAATCCCAAGAAGCCAATACAATCAGCAAAAAAACTTCTGGAGGCATCACAATCCATGACTTTAAACTCTACTACAGAGTTAGAATACTGAAAACAGCCAGATATTGGTATAAAAACAGACAGGAGGACCAACAGAACAGAATAAAAGAACCAGATACTAATCCACACACCCACAAATACCTAATATTTGACAAAGAAGTGAAAAATATAAAATGGAGAAAGAGAGCATATACAACAAATGAAGCTGGAAAAACTGGATATCAACATGTAGAAGAATGAAAATAGACCCATATCTATCACCATGCACAAAATTCAATTCCAAATGGATCAAACCTCAAAATAAAGCCAACCAAACTGAACCTAATAAAAGAAAAAGTGGGAACTATGCATTGGCACAGAAGACCACTTCCTAAATATAGCACCAATAGCAAAGACACTAAGAAAAAAAACAATAAATGGTCCTTCTGAAACTGAGAAGCTTCTGTAAAGTAAAAGACATGGTCAACAAGAAAAAAAATAGCAGCCAACAGAATGGAAAAAGAGCTTCACCAACCCTATCTCAGACAGAGGTTTGATCTCCAGAATATACAAAGAACTGAAGAAATTTATCATCAAAAGAACAAATAATCCAGTAAGGAAAAAAATGGGGTACAGATCCAGATCTAAACAAAGAACTCTCAACAGAAAATCTAAAATGGTTGAAAGACACTTAAGAAAATTTTCACCATACTTAGCCATCAGAAAAAAAGCAAATAGAAACAGCTCTGAGATTCCTTCTTACACCTGTAAGAATGGCCAGGATCATAAAGACTGATGTCAGCTCATGTTGGAGAAGATGTGGGGTTAAGGGAGCACTCCTGCATTGATGGTGGGAGTGCAAACTGGTATGGTACCTTTTGATATCAATATGGTGATTTCTCAGAAAATAAGGAAACAACTTTCCTTGAGACCCAAAAGTTGCTCATTCATACCACAAGGACATGTGCTCAACTATGATCATAATAGCATTGTTTGTCATAGCCAGAACCTGGAAACAACAACCTAAATGCCCTTCGACCTAAGAATGGATAAGGAAAATGCGGTACATTTATATAGTGGAGTACTACACAGCAGAAAAACTAATGCCATCTTGAGATTTGCAGGCACCTGAATGGATCTAGAAAACATTATGCTGAGTGAGGTAACTCAGACTCAGAAAGACAAACATCATATTTACTCACTCATAAGTGGCTTTTAGACATAAACCAAAGAAAACCAACCTACAATCCACAATCTCAGTAAACCTGGACAATAATGAGGACCGTAAAAGAGATATCCATGAATCTAATCTACATGGGATGTAGAAAAAGACAATATTTCCTGAGTAAATTAGGAGCATGGGGACCATGGGTGATGGTAGAAGGGGAGGGGTGAAGAGTGAAGGTGAGCAGAGAAAAATGTATAACTCAATAAAATCAATTTAAAATGTTAAAAAAACAAGTTAGTATTTATGTAAAATGCTGCCTTAATTCATCTTTACTTTCTAAATAATATGTTACTATGCTTGACTTGTCAACTTCAACTAAGATTAAGACATATAAAGCCTTGTTAATTAGTAGATGAAGTCAATATTAAATGTGTTCGAATGTTGCTATAATCCTCCAGAATTTTCTCATTTAAAAAGAATATAGTTCAGTGAATTTTTAAGTTTAGTCAGTTGCCATTTACTTCTATTTTTCCATATACAATTTAACTAGGAACAAATCATCATTCTCTAGAATAATCATAGACACTATGTGCATCAATTTAAGTGTCAGACTTTTCCAGAACTTGTGTTGTCTATACACACATAAGTTAGTATGTGACTATTCACAAAGCATAAAACCCTTTGTAATTGATAGGCCTCACCAGAGTGCAATAATGCTTATATTAAGAAGGTTTCACTCTTAATAAATACAACAGAAAAAGATTTTAAAAAGAAATATATCATTTTAACACCAATTATTATATTTTACATATATATACATATATATGTATATATGTAGTTAGTTAGGGAAACTTCAAGGTGATTTCTTTTATATTAAAGATACTGAATTTAGTTGATTTGAGGAATTCCATATAAATTCAGATCAGAAAGGTGTAAAGATAAACTGATAACTTGTAAACTGCTTTCTCAGTCTCTCTCTTTCTCACACACATACTACATATATATGAAAATCAATAGACACAATATAATTTGTATATATATATTTATATATATTGCTCATCAATGTAAAAATTATATATTGGTAATTAAATTCCCTGAATCGTGCCTGTGGGAAGTGTGTTATCTTATGTAAACACTGGAATTCATTGTTTGGTTTCTGAACATTTAGTAGGGCTTCCCGTTTTAAGAACCAATACAAATTACAAAATAGAATCATCTTTTTTGGTAGAAAAATGCATGATTGCATAAAATCCCACTTCAGTTGAATGCGGTGGTGCATGCCAAAAAAAAAAAAAAACAACAACAAAAAAAAACAAACAGCACTTTGGGGTGTGTGGCAGATTACTGGCTGATGTTTAAGGATATCCTGTTACAAAATTAGTGGGGTTGATCTAAACCATGATTTAGCTATCTGAAACCATGATTCAATCTGACTTTTAATTTAAAAAGCAAAATGTCATCAAAAACATCTCCGATAGAAAAATAAAAATAATCAACAAAGCATGTCATACCCATGGAAGGGCTGTGTTTTTCTGTGAAGAGGGAAGGAGTGGATTGAGGAGAGGCAGGAAAGGGAGAAGAGGAATGAGGGTAAACTGAAATTGTGGTCAGAATGTAAATTAAATGAACTTAATAATAAAATTAGAATAAAAATAATCACAACATCATATAGTTACAATCTGTAAAACCTTCAGAGAAACCTAGTTTGGGAAATTTTTCAAAGATTTCATATGTAATGTTTCTGAGAGATTCTGTAAGATTTTAAAAATGGTTATTTTTCAAATTGGTGTATTTTATAATCAATTTCAAATCATTTGTATCTTTCATAATTTAATAGTAGAAAAATTTGTATTTGCAAAAAAATTTTTAAATATCAGTAAAATGTGGTTTGGGCCAAAAAATAGCCACTTGAAATCACTACTAGGCACTATATAAGGTTTTCAGGAGTGGCCCTGTCTGGAGTTTTGGAATAATCACTTAAAAATGCTTCTACAGAATCAAAAACAATGAAAACTAATGAAACTTTACTCTGTTCTATCCACTGTATTTAGTTGCATGACATTAGAAACTGACTTAAGGATTGTGAAGAAGACAGATTTTATGCAAATATGTGGAAAATTAAATTCATAATCCCAGGACTTTGAGACAAGTGTTTGGACCTCCAGTACAAATTCAGAGAGCAAGCACACACTTGAATACACACAAGATTTAATGGACCCACATTACTTGCAGATTCTCAATCTATTATCTGCCGTTATTGCCCTGTAGCGCTATATCTACATGGACCCAAGTGAAAATTTTCCCATCTATTTTGTCGTTTCCACTGATGATGTCACTATGCAGATATCATGTATACGAACCAGCAAATTAGATTTTATAGGTACAACTTCCCTGTAAGACCTAAAAGACATTATAGCAATGGCTATCCATTTAGTTTCTAAGACTTAGTTGCAGAGGTTGCACTGAAGATGTACCAGTTGGGGTGCATACTCCTTCATCACTTATCTGCATATGAATATTTCTCTTGCAAGAAATGGATATGAAGTCATATTAGTGCACATCAATTTGTTTCATGAATATGATGTTTTAAAACACCTTGTTGTAGTCTATTTTTTACTACCCTTTTAAAATATTTTCAGGTATGTAAAGCAGCATTTGGTGGTCTTGTAGCTCTTAAAATCATGAATTAGTTTAGAGAAGTTTCTTAATCATTGTTGTCATCTATCTATCTATCTATCTATCTATCTATCTATCTATCTATCTATCTATTGATTGATCAATCAATCTATCATCAATCAATGATTGCATTATTCTATTTAACAGTCAACATAAATGTTTTAAAGTACAATTTGATTTGGTTAAATTCTTAGAACTTTAAGTTGTTTTCCTAGCAAAGGTAACTAAAATTATTCTCTATTTTAGAAAAGTTAACCAGGGAAAATCAGAGACAACTAACAGCATCAACTCACTAAAGTCATATTGAAATAAGAATTTAACACATTTTGTTTATTGCAAGTACAAGACTACTTTAAAGCATCGGTTAAATAAATATAAAAATTGAGTTATTTTAGAACCATATTTGTGAGAGATTCTGTAAGATTTTAACAATGGTTATTTTTCAAATTGATGTATTTTATAATCAATTTCAAATCATTTGTATTCTCTGACCTCTGCACACTTTGTCTTTACAGGAATACTTGACACCCAGCAGTCTCGGATGATAACTTAGTTTCTGATATTACTGAGAAAAGAAATAGAATTTTAAAATAAAAAGAAACTTCTCGTACATACAGACCCACCCTCTTTTTTCTATGATATTCTATCCTTCTGCCCTCTCCTTGCTGCATTGGAAGGAGTGCTTTAAACTTTCCTAGGCAGGGAAGGTACTGCTGTTCTCTTCAATTGTGAACTAAATCAGGTTCATTGCAATATCATATAAACACTTTGCCGCTTAGATAGATGTGTATTCTCACCTCTTCTTGATGGATTTTATAATAAAAATACAGTAGAGTATCTCTGTTACTTTTTCAGAAGGTATGTTATTCTGAAGAAGGCCTCCTCTTCCTGTTGCTTACAGTGTTTCTGAGCCTTTTCCCATGAAGTTCCCTGAGACTCAATTACAGACTCAATTACAGGAGATATGTTATTCGTGTCTGATTTTGGGATGGGCTCTCTACAGTCACTCATTTCTCTGCACTTTGTTGAACAGTTGTGATATGTGTGTGTGTGTTTTCTTTGTTTTTTTTTGGTTAAAGCCTTCATCTGCTGCAAAGGCAAACTTTTTATGAGGCAGAGAGTTAAACTTATTTATGGGTATATAGAGAAATACAGAAAAGACAATTGATAGAAAACAATTTTGGCAAAATGGAAATAATAGGTTCATTTATTTGATATATGATCTCTCCTACAAGGATTCCTGCTTACGTTTATCTTACTATTCTGTGTTTCCTCCTACTGAGTGGGCATTAAGTTCATTGAGACAACTGTTGGTTTTCTGCAGCATATTAGTGCTACTGAGAATTAGCATTGGGCCTACTTTCTCAGATTAGTCATTATTGTTGTTTATTGGATGTATAAGTGGTGGTGGTGTGGTGGTGGTGGTGGTGGTGGTTGTGATGGTGGTAGCTGTGGTGGTGGTGGTGGTTCAGGTGCAGGTTCAGGTGCAGGTGCAGGTGAGATGTCCCTGAGGACATGAGAGCAAGAGAACGGTCCCTATTCCTTGCAGCATGCTGCAGTGGTTGAGCTATCTGGGACAATGCAAGAAAGCTGGCCCTGTTGGTGCCAGCGAGGGAATTTTGGCAAGCTGACCAAGCCAACTACCACCCAGGCCCAGAACCAGGGCCATGCATTGGACCACCCCACCACTCTCCTCATCTTGAACTATAGGAGTATAGGAAGGGGCCAGACCTGCAGATCCAAAGCTGCAGAATCCCCACGACACAAAGAAACACAGGTTATCCAAGGAGAGTCCTAGTGAGGGCCCAGTATCCATACTGTAACAGAAACCAGAGGCCTCAAATCAGACCAATAGCTCATTGCAGTGAATATTTACACATAAAGATGTCTGGAATGAGATGTATGCTGTATGACCCACCATGTCACACCACAGCTTCCACGACGAGACTTTTTTCTGTCTTATTTAATTTGGTTGGATTTTTCAATTGTTTTTTTTTAGAGGGTTTGAAAGGGTAGAGGATGCATGTGAAGGGACAGATGGATGGAATTGGGAACCATTTGGGCCACATGATAGGCTACTCATAAAGAATTAAAAAACAGAAAAACAAACATAAGGAGAAAAAGGCAACCATATATAGTTGTAAGTCAGCTAAAACATATTTGTCAGAGTTGGGCACTGTTGTATGCAGCCAGGAAAATAAAAATAAAGAGCTCTAATACAAAGTGAAGATTGGTAAGAATCTCAGAGAGGGATCTTCTTTTCAAACACATTGTCTACCAGCCAAATATGTGAAAATAAAAGATGCTATTTATGAAAGCTAGTATTAAAGAAATAAAACATCCTATTTTCAAAGGATATCATGAAATTATGATACCTGATTTTCTAATTTTAATAGCATGTATTTACTTGATTACATACACATACATATGTGCAGCCAGTGAAAGTTGAGAGAAGAATGTCTATATCTTTTCCTTAGAAGCATTTCCACTTCACTTCTAATAACAAAATAGAGAAGCAATAAGTCTATGCAAAGTTGGAGCAAAAGCTTTTGAAATAACAAGACTATGAGGCACCCAATATGAGGTTTGTCAGGATAGGAGATCGTTGACCCAGCGTTTTCCTTGACGTTCTGCCACAGTCACTTGCCTTATAGGAAGATACTTGAGACATTTCAGACAGTGGCTACATGTTTGTGTTTGTGCTTTCCACTATGCAAGGGATGCAGTGCTATTGGAATAAATAAGTTCTGTAATAGGATTTACTGTCAGAATTTATTACCTGTAGTATTGTGAGGGTGCAGATTTTAAAGCCCCATGTCATTTTTCAAAGGCAAAAGTGTTGAAACTGACCTTTGACTATGCATAGCGGCATTTAAATTATTATATTATTATCACAATGAGCTCTAATTTCAGATGTATTGTAATACTTTGACCTTTTTAGATATTACTAGTATATTGCCTTCAGAAGGGAAATAAAAACAGCTGTTTTAATATTGTGAATATCAAATATAAGATGTCAATTGCTAACTCATTTGCTTTTCAATTGGGAGTGCAGCTTATACCAGAATCTTTACTGGTCTAATAGAATGTCAATAGATATAACAACATCAAATAGCTACCCCTCATTCTACACAGAAAATAAAAGGGCAAATGCAGGGTATATATAAATGGACACCTAATAATCAGAGCATACCCCACTATACAGAGTATGCCAGGTTTGATTAAACAAAATATGTATTTTGTTTAAACCTATGCACATAATATATTAATATTGCCATTTTCATTTCTACAAAGTCATAATGCAGTGTTCAGTTTATTCAAGAGGAAAAAGAAATGAAAATTGTTTGGTTCAAATAAAATGTGCACTTCTTTAGCAAGTTCTGAAAAGTGACCTTGTTGCTGGTGGCACAATCCCACTAAGACATTAAATACAGCTAGAATAGCCAAGTTTGTGTGTCCAAGGAGCACTTTTTGTCCCTTCAGTGCAAATATTCTTTATATGATCTTAAAGTATTTATATGTATATCTGTATATTTACTTTATATACCCACACCAGAAGACTATATATTAGTACATATAACACATACTAATATATACATTTAAAGATAGCTACATGTATACATATATACATATATGATCATACAGATATAATAAAATATTCACTTTTTCTCAGACACATGTAGGAGTAATTATAGCAGCAACACAATAGAAACATGTTCTAGTTTCTTCTGAATATGTCTTGCTATAGACTAGTAAATGAAGCTGATGGCAGTTTAATTCAACCACTTTGCTTGAACAAGAATGAAGGATGTAAAATAAAGGTATTCCAAACAAAAGGTATTTGAGAAATATTTCCTTGCAGTATAGTGAGTCACCTTTATAACCAGATATAGTGATTGCCAGCTTGGGAAGTCTTGATTTGGGCCTATTTGGTCAGAACTGGGAGCCTTAAATGAGAGACTCATTAAGAGCATGAGCTGCTTTCTTTGTTATGGCAACTTGATCCATAGAAAATTATTGAGCTAAGAAAAATCTGGTCTAATGGCACAAACATTCACTACAGGGTAAAATCCCACTAACTAAAAATTAATATCTCATGGCTGACAAGGAGAGCTGACTGAGAAGCCAAGGAAAATGGATCTGGGGTTTGATTCTACTTCATGTACTGGCTGGGTGGGAACCTAGTGACTGTGGATGCTCACTTTCCTAGACCTCGATGGAGGAGGGAGGACCTTGGTCTGCCCACAGGGCAGGGAACCCTGACTGCTCTTTGGACTGNAATAATAAATTGATAATAAAAATGTTTTTAGTCCCAACGCAATTAAAAATTAAAGCTGACTTTGGAGTTGGAGTATGGCTCTCTCCTCTAAATTCCAGCATGCTTTTAAAAGAAAAATTCAGAGTCTCTGTCTCATATCAAAGATCCACCTGGTGAGGGACTGAAGAAAACCAAAATCTAGAGACCATTGCTACCACAAATCTCTGTCCCCTCATATGTATTTCTGAATCTTTAGAATTTTCCTTTAGATATATTACTATCATAAAATTTAAACTTTCTGTTTTGATATTAATAATGTTTAGTTTTTCCACAGTGAGCAATACATTTTCCCGAGAATGGACTCTAAAGTTTCCAAAAAGATGATATGGCTCCCCAAGAATTATTCTACCTGAATCATAATAATGTCATTGCTCTTGAGCTAATAAACACAACTCAAAGATTGGTTTTGAACTACAAACTGCTTAGGACAATTTCAAGGTGGCTAGCTGAGATGACCCACCCTCTTATATCACTCTAGCCAGAAATTCAGATAAGCCTTACCCATTATTCTGAGACTGGCTGCACATGTTATAGCTGGTCCCCATGAGACTTAACATTTGTTTTAGGTTGTCACAGAATCCCGTAGAGATACTGTCACCCCAGTACAGCTACAAGTAATTCTAAGAAAATAACACTCCCTCTCCCAACAGATGGGATGTATGGACTTGGGTTTTCTCAGGATTATGGATAATAGTCATCTGTAGGGGTTGATTAAAAGTTGTGTTAGGGTTGGGGAAGGAACAATAAAGATTAGACTCAAGAATCTCATTTGGAATGAAAAATTGGGGGATAGTCAGGATAGAACAATAAGGTAGATTGTTATATCTACTTGTAAATTAAATTAGCAACTATCGGTTTTAGATATGGATTCTTGATATCAATACAAATGTAAAATTATTTTTATTCTGTTTAAGATAATTTAAGTATTGATATAATTTAAAATTACTTTAGTTGTATTGTATATATGTTTTGACTTCTGTTTAAAATATTTTGTATATTGATAAAAATGTAAAATTATTTTTGTCATATTATAAGTATGTTTCTACTTCTGTTTAGGATGGTTTCTATATTGATTGAAATTAATGTTTTTTTGTCATATTGTACTATTAAATCTCTACCTCTGGTTAGGATATTTTTATATATTGTCACAATTTCAAGGTCATTGTCCTTATATTGTACATTTGTTTGCAGATTGTTTGTTTTTATAATGTGAAGTTTTAGTCTTTAAGCTATATAGATTATCAAGAATTACAGACTAATAGTCACCATGTTTGTCATACTTACAGTTATGTTAATTGGCTTTCGCAGATGCACAAAGATGTATTCCATATGGCTAGGTAATCATCAAATACTACAAAGAACTACAGAATATGATACTTAAATGTTTTAGTAAGTTAGAATTCTGTTGACATGAGACATGACTGCTTCTGGTAGCACCAATCTACTCCTGAGAGAATAATTGGTACTGAAGACACTCCATATGAAGTCTATTTTCTTCTTGGCAAAACAGGCCTATTAGGTATAGAACTGTCATTGCCTCAACTGCAGACAGTAAGCACACTATCCAATACAGATATCAGGACACAGAAAAAGTAACTATTAAATCTTAACAAGACAGGATATGTAAGTCTATAGTTTTCCTGTTTCTGAAGATGGTCTGTCAGATATTCTATACTTATAGCCAAAGATGGAAGCAACAACATTGCAGATGCAGGCAAAGTGCTGTTTCTGTCATTTCTCACAGTTTTCAGAAGTCACTTGTTTGTATATCCTGCTTAATCAAATATTACTTTTCTTCTCAGATCTTTGATGTTGTTAAAGATTATAGTTACAGTTACAATCTTCTCATATATTACCCATTGGCCTATTAGGTACAAGATTTATACTCTTCAGAAAATGTCAACCATTTATCAATTAACTATAGTCTGGACATTTAGAATGTGTTTCTTGCTTGATGTTCTTGCTAGTTGTGGTTTCAGTTTTGTTTATGTTATTATGTTTTATTTCATCTGGACAATACTTTATAGTTGTTCTTACTGCATATAGTTTTATGTTAGGACTAGATAGGAATTTAATCTATGTCAGCCAACGACATTTAGTGTGACTAGCCCTATGAACAGTTTTTTTCTAGAAATATGTCAGGATAAACGGAGAAGGGGACATGTGTTCTTTCTTGTGTTGTCTGAACTTGAACAAGTCTTGTGGTTGGTCTTCATCACCCTTGGGCAGAACAGCAGGACAACATTGGCTGGATCAACAGCAGCATCTACCTTGTTATGTATTTGTGATTCTGTTTTTCCCTTGCACCCCTTAATGAACTGTTGACCAGACTTTGTGGGTTATTGCTTCATCACTTGATTGAGATAAGGTCTAGTATTCTGGTTAGGTATTTGTTTTTGTCAATGTGATACAAGATACAGTTATCTAGGTAGAAGGAAACTCAGTTGAGAAAACCTTCATTTCTTTGCCTCTGAGCAACTCTCTGGAGCATTTTCTTAATTAACGATTTCAGTAATAAAATTCAGCCCTAGTAGCTGGTAACTCCCCTGAACAGGTAGTCCTGGACAGTAAAAGAAAGCAAGTTAAGCAAACCATGCAAATAGAACTTCTCAGTGTTCTATGATTCAGGTGTTGTCTCTAGATTTCTGCTTGTGTTCCTACACTGACTCACTGTTAAAATGGTTCCTAATACATAAGATGAAAGATGAAATAAAGCCTTTCCTCCCCAGTTGCTTTAGGTTAGTGTTTTATGACAGCAACTCAAAGCCAACGAAGACATCTGACCGTTAGAGTACAGCTTTCTTTTACAACCTACTTGAACATCAAAATTAAATTGTTCCTCAGTTGTACCTAAAGGTCTCTTTACCCTGACTGCTTAGCAATAGACACTGCACTAGTTCTCGTTCACACTATTGCATATAGCAATAAAACTAACTTTTCTAATCGATTTCTGAGGGTTCTAAAGAGTGAATATATGGAATAATCTCTATATTTTATCCAGGTATTACAGTTTTAGAAATGCCTGTAATTAAGCAGCTGTGGATGTCTGCCAACATATAATAGCAAAATGGGATATTGAAGACAAATGATTGAACAAATTGATTCAGTAACCAAGAAAACATGTTTTCTCCATCTCTCTAAATTTTCTTATAGAATGAGAGGGTTAAAATATTTGAAGGGAACTTAGAGTTTTTCTAGCACAAGTATTTGCTGGCTATTTGAATTTCTTCAGTGGTATTCCTCACAACAGGTCAACCATTTAATAAATTCCCAAGTGAAAGGAACCCAGAAATGTCAGTTGACATTTTCGCTCCCTGCTAAATTCAGTAGCCTACAGTGCTCATTTGGTACAGCCCATAGTATTGCAACATAATCATTGTGATGTTCATTATGAGTGCTTTTGTTGTTTCCTTACCATATACACCATTTTATTTTTTAGTAATCTGCTCCAGAATGCATTGAAAAAAATAACTGTTTTTTCCTAATGTGTTAAATTTATTCCCAACCAAGCTGAGCTCTTACAAGGTGATAACTTTCTTTTTTCACTTTTTCTTTGTTTTTATTGAGCTATAGATTTTTCTCTGCTCCCCTCTGTTCCTCCCGTCTTCCTGTCCACTCTCTCCTATAACACCCATATGCCAAATTTACTCAGGAGATCTTGTCTTTTCTTAGTTCTTATGTAGATACATCTATGTTTCTTTTAGGGCCCTCTTTGTTCCCTAGGTTCTCTGGGATTGTGAATTGTATGCTGGTATTTCTTTGCTTTATATCTAAAAGCTACTTATGAGTGAGTACATACTATGTTTATCTTTCTGGGTCTTTTACCAACACCACATCAGACAAAGGACTGGTCTCTAAAATAAACCAAGAACTCAAGAAACTTGATCAAAAGAACAAATAATTAAATAAAAGAATGGGATAGAAACCTAAACAGAGAACTCTCAACAGACCAATCTCAAATTTCTGAAAGACACTTAAGGAAATGCTCCACATCCTTAGCCATCAGAGAAATGCAAATCAAAACAGCTCTGAGATTCCATCTTACACCTGTCAGAATAGCCAAGATCAACTGGCTTATGCAAGGGTGTGGGGTAAAAACACTCCTCCATTACTGGTGGGAGTGCAAACTTGTACAGCTGCTTTGGAAATCAGTATGTCAACTTCTCAGAAAATTAGGAAACAATCCACCTCAAGACTCAGCAATACCACTTTTCGGGTTATACCCAAGGATGTTCAATCAACTGCATTCATAGCAGCCATATTCGTAATAGCCAGAATCTGGAAACAAGCTAGATGCCATTTAACTGAAAAATGGATAAGGAAAATGTGGTACATTTACACAATGGAGTACTACAGAGTGGTAAAAAAATGGCATCTTGAAATTTGAGGCAAATGGATGGATTTAGAGAAGAATTATATTGAGTGAGGTGGCAATCTTCTTTAATAATGCTATGGTGTTTTGAATGAGAATGGCACCCATAGGCTCATATGTTTAAATACTTGGTCCTCTGTTATTGCCATAGTTTGAAAAAGATTAGGAAATGTAGGCTTTTTAGAAGAAGTCTTCCCTGGGAGTGGGCTATAAGGATTCAACAAACCCCCACCATTCCTACGCTCTCTGTGTCCTTCTTGCTTGTGAATCAATGTGTGAACTCTCAGCCATCTGTCACCATGCCATAACTCAGCCATCATGGGCTCTAACACTCTGGAAACATAAACCCATTTAAATGCTTTCCTTTAAAATTTGCTTTGGTCTTTAAGATTTATCCCAGCAATAGAAAAAGACACAAATACAGAAGTATAGGTATTTAATGATCAAAATATCTAGAGGACCTTTGTTAAATTACTGCATAATTGGGCAGAAGACCCATAGAATGGGTAAGCAGGTGTAGATTAGAATTCTTCCTTACTTCAATCTTCCCCTGAAATCATCTATATCCATCCACTCTCTTTCAGGAAGCTAGGCTTATTTTCCAGGAATACGCGAGGAGTGCTGTTTCCCAGACTGCTCTTTCTAATTCTATTTAATCAGCTTTAAATTAATGAAAGCTTCTTACAGTTCTGGTGCAGTGTTCTTTTCTTTTTCCTTCTTTACATCTTAGTTTTAAATACCATCGTGAGTTTGGTTCATTGACATCTTTATAGGTAGCTTAGTAAGGAGACTAATGAAGCTGCCAAAAAGATGTCATCTTCAAAGTGCACAATTCTAATTTAATATTAAAATGTTTCATTGTCCCAAAGTAGCATATTCTGTTAGATTATTTCCATGACTCTTATTTTGATGGATAGATGCATGATGCATGTAAAAGCAGTTTAAAAGTACAATAATAATCATTTTAGATATATTACTGGCCAGTTAGAAAAAAAAATTCTTCAAAATATAGGGGAAATATCATAGTTTTATAGTTGAAAGGAACAGCAAAATATTAATGAAAGAGTTTTGACAGTGTAACAGGAAGCTCTGTAATTATGTTAATTTTCCCCAAATGGATATTAAAAAAAAACAAAATAAAAATTATTTTAACGCAGAATTAGAAAGTCCATAGATTAAAATTGACATGTGGTTTTTCACATGCCCTTTGGCATTTTAGAGTACTCTATGGCGAATTCTGGCTTTTCAAAATAGCGAGTGTATAACGTGGGAGAGGTGTTGCCATGACAGCACATGGCAGTCGGTGCCCAGTTGTTCTCACTCCACAGGGATTTCACATGAGTTTTCCATCTCTCCCTTAAGAGCCACTGTCCAGGCTTCTGCCTTTAACAAGGGCTAATTCTTTATTCTACTACATTAGCACTAAAGTTTGGAGAGATAATGGCTTGCCAACTAGATCCGCATGCACAGCTGAGCTCCATCCAAATAACATCAACAAACCTCAAGCACAAACTGTGATGGAAGTCTCCAGAAGTGGTACTTAGCCACCTTGATCAAAATATACTTGAAATGCTTTTCTCACAGAAAAAGCTGCAGATGTGTGAAAGCTCATTTGAAACATATGAAAATGAATGGGCAAAGTTTCATTTAAAAGTAATCCTAGGACCATGTATGCTTGTGCCTGATATCCCAGCATGGAGTAGGCTAAGGGAAGAGAAATCAGGCATTTGGGGCTACCCTGTGTTATGTTGTAAGAGTTGACGTAAAAAAAGAAATTTTAAGTTATTTTAAGCTGAAGCTTATGTTTGTGTTTTTGTATAAATGTGCTTGAAGTTGAATATGAATTTGCTGTTCTTAATCCTCACCACTTCACATACTTCATCTGTTTTGCATTTGTTCTCTAGTTTCATTTAACTAACCAAATGCTCCCAATTCTACAGTTTCCTATACAATAAAATAAAATCCATTGTTAAGTACAATATATCTACATTGCATAATGTCTGGTCAAAAAGAGGATTAGAGAACACATTAAAAAGAAAAGCATTTAAAAATATGACTTAAAGACATGGACAAAAGATGATTAAAATGATAACATGCTAGAATTTTTCTTTCATTTGTGGCATTTGTTTTTGCTTTCAGGTTTTTTATTATTTTATTATTTGCATTTCTAGTATTACAATGTATATCCCAGGGCAGCATAGAAACTGTTTTGATGATGTGACCATTCCTCTCATTTTCTTTATATATAAGTTAAAGATTGCTTAAAATGGTGGCTGAAAATACAATTGAAAATATTTTAATGATATCTATGCACATATAGGAAAATAATAAGTTTTTGAATCCTAACTTCCAAAGATTCATTAGAATACTTGAATTGTTTTATCAGATAATGATCTGTGAAGATGATTTTGGATTCATTGAGGAAGAGAGCTTTGCTTTCTTTTGTGCATCTTCATTTTTTTTATATGTAAAAGCGATCATCACTAATGAGTTAACCTACAGTCCAGATTATAAGATCCTGCACCTTGATGCTTTGCTTAAAACAGTGTTTGCCATTTTTTATTGATAGGAAAGAAAACACAATTCTTGTACGGAAAACCTGGTAGGTGTGACATGTCTGCTTTTAGTTTCATAGTCTTTTTCAAACTCTGTTGACAGCTTCTGCTCATGGCAAAAAGGGATCGCTGCAGCAACATCTTAAATTCAATGCCAGAGAAATTTAGATCTTATACTTTAGTTAGTTGTCAAATGGAAAGGAGAACAGCTGAAGGGTACTTCTCAATAATTTGGGAGTTCATGTGTTATCCATGCAGATTTTAGGACTCATTAGAGGTATGACTGCTACAAATTTTCCTAGGAGACTTCCCAGTTGTGTTGTTGACCCTGAATCATCTATGTTCTTGTAAATAAGATCCCCCTAAACTCATTATTTACTAAGATGGGCTTGCATAGAACTTGTCCTTTGGTCTCTCAATGAAATCCTTATTTAGAGTGTGATGATTATTACTCCACCCCCTTTTGTGTCTTGATAGAAAACAAACAGGCTTCTCAGGGACAATAATAAAATAGAACAAGATAAAGCAAAAATAAAGAAATTAGAACAGGGCAGAACAAACAGAAGAAAAAGAGCCCATGAAACAACACAAAAAAGAAACCAGATATTGGCACAGAGACAATCTTGATAGACACTCAAGAATCCCATAAAAACATAAAACAAGTAGCCATGATATATATGCAAAGACAGTGACATAAAAGAAAAAAAAATAAGATAAAAGGAAAAAGAACTAAATAGCCTTGACAATGATATTATGAGAAAAAGAACTCCAAAGATGCTGCCAAGTTTGTTTTCTATTTGTTACCTACAGGCAAGAGATCTACCCTTAAGAGTAGTTTGTTTCCACCATGAGACAGCCTTGGAGAATATCAAGTTTTCATTTGTAAGTTATTATCTATAGGGACACATATCCACTTCTCCTTTCAGCTCCAGAGTCAAATCCCATACAGGCTCGCCACATGCTACCTCAGTCTAATAGAGTTAACATGTGCATTAATCCTGTTATTTTTAGGGCCTTCTTACCCCATTGTCCTGTGTTCCTTCTGTCTCTTGCACTTACTTTGTCTCCTTTTTGCAGGTTTCCTTAGGCCCTAAAGAGAGAAATTTTATAGAAACAACCCACTTAGAAAACAGTGTTCCTAGGTCTCTCACCTTTGCATGCTATCTGGATCCGAGTCTCTATATTTGTTCCCATCTGCTACAGAAGGAAGTTTTCCTGATAATGCATGAGCAAGACATGAGTTATTAGTATAGCAGAATAACATTAGGAGTTGTTGTATTGCTACATTCATTTTGTAGAGCAATAGTACTTGTTTTGTTTTTTTCCTAGGACCGTATCATATCCATTCTAAGGTACTTGGTAACCCAAGAGGCTTCCTAAATGAGTTCCATCTTCAGTAGTAGGCCTAAAATCAAAATGGATATTGGGTGGTTACTCCCACAAGATTTGTGCTTCCATTGTACTAGAATATCTTGCAAGCAAGACACCATTGTCAATTGAAGGTTTTGGAGCAGAAGTAGCAGGATGGAGAACATCCTCTTGTTCCAAATTACAGTGCTCAGTTTCCAGCACTCAAAACACAACCTAATGTCCCTCATCTCCAAGACATCTAGTGCTCTCTTCTGGAATCCACAGGAATGCAGATACATAAGTCACACATACCACAATATATACACAAAAATTAAGAGAAACTAATCTTTAACAATTAGACTTTTAAGTGACATTAATAATGATATAAAGCCCTAAATGTATGTTCGTTTCAAATAGAAGTGTATTTGAGGTGCTTCACATTCTTACCCTTTAAATGTCATTTCTACAATGCTATACTTTTACTCATAATTTATTTAATTTTTCAGTGAATTTTTGGGGGAAGCCACTTTTTTTCCACAATATTTGTTCCAGTTTCACATAAATACTATATTTAATACTATAAATATACATATATATGTGAGTATGTGTATTTGTGGTTTATATTTATGTTGTGTTATTATTTTGTGTGCATGTGTGTTTTACCTTCACCATGTTCACCATATGTGTGTGGGTGTACCGTGTGTGTCCAGTGCCTGCAGAATCCAGAAGTCGGCAAACTGAATTCTTGAAAGTAGATGTGGAGTTATAGATGGTTTTGAGCTTCCATATGGATTAGGAGAGTGAAACCAGGTGCTCTGAAAAGGCAGACAGTGCTTTTAATGAATGAACCATTTCTCCAAATCCCCTTGGATTTTATTTATTACTAAATATTAAAACAATTTTTATATTATTCCAAGCACTTAATAATGATTGAAGATGTTTGCAAATATGGTAGAGGACAAAATCAATTTCTACCAGTTCAATATTTAATTAGGCTTCTTTGACAGTGATATGTTATCATTTAAAGATCACATTAAGTTTTGTATTTGAATAAATTTCATTCAGGATTCTATATCACAAAATGAATATTCAAGCAAAGAGCAACAGCAGAGGATCATTTAATTTACAATATAACTGATTCATTGGATAATCTGATAAGGGTGATCTGTCATTTTCTGCTCTACAAAAGAATAAAACATTATCATTACTCTGACAAGAGAAAATTTCATTTGGATCAGGAGCTACTTATCTTCTAGAACTAAAATTTCTCTGACTTAAATAATTCACAGGAAAAGTGAGGTTTTGTTCTGAAATTATTTTTAGCTCTCTCTCTCTCTCTCTCTCTCTCTCTCTCTCTCTCTCTCTCTCGATGTGATGTGGTCTATGTGTGTGTGTGTGTGGTTTCCCCTGACTAGGCACACAGTTTAATTGCTCTATAAACTTTTGAGAGTTTTTAAATATTGTTATAAAAATAAATGAGATAAAAATAATGCTAAGTGAAATGTCATTTTCTCATGCCATTCTTTTTCATTTTGCATTTTTTTAAATAAATGAAGTTAAAGGGTCAAAATCATCGAGGTTTTATAGCAACTAAAACTCAAGTTGATGCAGTGCTTTTATTGCAGTTTTAATTTACCTAGACTCAGTAAATGTGAATCAAAATTAAGAAAACAGCATTGAGAAGTTTGAAGAAGAGCTTGGGCAAAACTCCAGCCCTCACAACAACAGTTGTTGCCAACTTTCTCACTTTATGTTGTCCTCGGCCTTTTTCATCCTTGGGAAAGAGGATATAATGTGTTAGAATTAGAAAACATCTTTTTATACAAGTAATTACATTTTGAAAAACATAACACATGATATTGTGTAATAATTAAATTCTCACCTCCAGGAAATAAGTTCACTCTGGAGCAAAATGAATGACTCTGGTGGGGGAAGAGTTTCATGTTTCCCATAATTTCATGTTCTCATATAATAACAAATTATTAAAAACTATTATAGCAGAATATACAAAAGTCACATAAATAAAGAAACTTTGAAAATACACTGGTGGAAACATCAGTTATGTGGATTACATCTCTCTACTATTAGCCTCAGATATTATCTGGAGGATATTTTCAGCTTGTTGAGTAGTAGAAGCTAGTGCTTATTCAACAAATATATATTGAGGCTTTATGTGACAGTCACAAGTGTGTTATATCATACACAGTGGAGTTCAGCTGATATTTAGGGAGCCAACATAATGTGTAAATAGGATTTTGGTTATGCATTGTTGCAAGTTCTTCATTTTATTTGACTTCTAATCAACTTGGGGTCAAGCAGATGAATCTTCTTAGAAATACCATCTATAATTGATAGGAACTTTTGATACAGATTAGACACAACTGATATTTTAAGTGATGTATGTCTTTCTTTTTGCCCCTGATCACAATAAAAACTCCCCAATGATTTTCCATTTTGTATTTTCTCCTGTCTGTAGGTGGCTAAATCTGCGGTTAATTGTGAGTATCTAAATAACATAAACATCAGAACATACACTGATACAACTACAACTGTAGTTGTCTGGTTCCAAGATCCTCTAAAGGAATAGGTCAGTCACAGATATGATCCTAGATCTACTGCTTTTAATCTGAGATTTTTCTTGTGTTTTGACATTTTTACAGTATGAATTTGCACCTAAAGCTGCTTTAGTGATGTAGGAGGGTCATCTGTCTATGTGTTACTTTCATTGGTAAATAAAGAAACTGCCTTGGCCCTTTGATAGGCCAGCCCTTAGGTGGGTGGAATAGACAGAACAGAATGCTGGGGGAAAGAAAGCCGAATCGGGCAGACGCCATTACTCTCCTCTCCTAGGCAGACCATGAAGCTCTGGCCCAAGGATGGACGTAGGCTAGAGTCTTACCCGTAAGCCACCACTTTGTGGTGCTACAAGATTATTAAAAATG
>LOEQ01004771.1:120009-131596 GCA_001685075.1 Bramus lutescens | reverse complement strand
AGGGAAATGGGAGGAGGGGAGGAGGCGGAAATTTTTAATAAAAAAAAAGTAATACAAAAATATATGGTGTCAGGTGTGGCAAAGTGAGCAGCTTAATAAATTCCTGGGATATATCCTCATTTGGAATTGCAGATCAAGAGTGGGAAAAATGAAAGGAAGAAATTATCAATTACAATAATTTCCCCCATATATTCTGTTTGATGTATTAAAATTTTAATGGAAGGTAACTATGTATATGGCATGTGTCTTTGGATACATTACGGAATATGCACATACAGAAATGCACACACATTCATGTACACATATACCCATCAGTGTTTAGGTGTGTTCATGGTAAATAAGGTATTGGGAGAAAGAAATGCCAGACAAATTATTATCTGTTCCTTCAGTGCATTTGACTTCAATTACTTGATTCTAATATTCGTGTAACTAGATTGAGATTTATAGCCATTCACAATTAACTTTTCTACTTAAACGGATAGTAAGTTAATAGTATTTTAGAAAATAATTAGTAAAGAAAAATCAAATCTGTAAAAGAGTATTTGTTTATTTTCACATAGAGATTCCTCTTATTGTAATACCATTACATGGAAATATTCAGAATCACAATATATATGTAAATCTATTGGTTGCTAATCAATTTTTAACGGTGAAAAGGTTGAATAATATAAAGAATAGAAAAGCATGTCTTGAGTAAATTTTATTACAGGCATGTGAGAAAGTGCATCATTATTTAGTGTGATTTTCAAAATTTAGGATATATTGTTAAAGAAAAGCAAAAGTCACAATAGCAAATAACCTTGTGATCACAGAAGCAATCAAAGAAAGAATAGTAAGCATATACAAAAGAGCTGTATTTTATCAGTGTAATATAATAATAGGAAATGTTTTTCCTTTTTATATTTTTGCATTTCAAGCATTTTATACTAAAAATTGTTATTATGATCAGGAACATTTTTCTTAGAAGAATAATTTCCCTATTAAGGATGTGGCTTAGTGTTTAGTCTGACAGATAAATGATTTGGGAGTCTTCATTTCCAATCCATACAACTCAGAAAAAGAGCTCAGTAAAAGAAAAACAACATATTTTTCTTATAGCTATTAGAGAATTTGGGTCACTGGATGACCTGTCACCCTGAAAATTAGAGAAATGAGAAAATAGAGAAAATCACAGCTTAGAAACCAGCTTCTGGGGCCAGTTTCAGTAAGAGCTTATAAGCTATGATTGACAAATTGCTGGAGGCTTTGCACAAAAGAGCTTCAGAGTTAAACACAGTAGGAGAGGGTGTAGTGCCTTATGGAATTCTATGCTTTTGAGACATTTACTCCACAAGCTCTATCAGGTTGTCAAAATAAAAATAAATTCAAAGACAACTTTCATGAAGGGATAAAACATTCATTTTTAAATAAGCATAGAAAAGTGTTTTCCCCCTAATAAAAGCTTGTGTTTCAGTGAAACTATTTTCCTAGATTCTAACCCACTTAGAATTTATCAAAATTTATTTGACCCAGGAGAAGAGAATGATTCATTTTCAGTACCCTCTGCTCCTTTCTAGGGAAGAAGGTGATAATGTCAAACATTGCACTGGCTCTCTAACAGAAGGAAACATACCCACCAGATTACAGAACATTTCCCTCCATCCTCCATTTTACTTCTTCTACTTCAAAAGATAATGTGCATAACTGTGACTTATAAAAGACAGAATTCAAACCACATACACTAGTAAGAAGCTTTATCATGGGGAACCAAAACTAGAAAGAAAGGACATCACAAACAACACCTGAAGAAGCTTTACCCTCAGATATTGATTATTAGGAGAGACGCAGCAGAGCTAGAATAGGAAGCACAACACTTCACACTGCAGAATATTAAGAAGAGCTTTTTAATTGAACATTGTGGTTGGTATTCATAAAAATAACAGGGGTGATAAAGAAATGCATTTATTAAAGAGGCAAGAAAATCAGATAAATAAATATTTTGAATCATAAAACAAGTGTTTTATGAAGTGTTAGGTATAGTAAGAACTATATTGACATCATACAAGAATAAGTGGATCATATAATAAGAAAGATTGAAAACTTCAGAAGAAAATTTAGAGTAGTTTTATTTTAAATTGTGCTCTTTTCATTTACTTTCTCTTTTCTGACTTTTTAAATTTTCAGATATAACAATAATAGCTTCACCATTTTCCTGGAAATATCTGAAAAAGAAACCCAGTGTACTTGATAATATGTTAACAGAGCTTTCCCAACATGAAAAAATAATTGAGAGAAAAGAACAAATAAATTTGAATAAAACATGTAAAAATAACTGGAGGACAAAGGATGTAATAATACATGAAAATTTAAAAAGTCAGAAAAGAGAAAGTAAATGAATACAAATGATCTAGAGTTATAACAGCTGAATATTCCTAAAGATATTAGCAGATATTAACTAATATGTAAGGGAAGTTCACTAAACAATGAAAATGGTAAATATTTATCTTATGTATCTTGATATGTTTTGTTCTCTTTGAAAGCATTCAAAGACAAATGTCATACATTTACACAAAGGAGTGCTATTCGGCAGTGAAAAAAAATGACATTTTGAAATTTACAGGCAAATGAATGGAACTAGAAAAAAAACATCCTGAGTGAGACAACCTAGACCCAGAAATACAAGCACAATTTGTCATAAATGAATGATAGGCATAAAACAAAAAATAACCAGGCTACAGTCCACAACCCCAAATAAGCCAGGAAATGAGAAGGACCCTAAGAGAGTCATACATGCATCTCCCTGGGAAGTAGAAATCTTCTGAATAAAGTGGGAATTTGTGTGTATGAGATGGGTGGAAGGAAATGGGGAGGAAAGAACATGAGGAGCTAGGACGGTCGAGTTGGAGAAAGGAGAGAGAGTAAACACAATGAAAGAGGTATCTTGATAGAGGGAGTCAGTGTGGGGTTAGCGAGAAATCTGGAACTAGGGAAATTACCAGAAATCTTCAAATATGACCCCAGATAAGAATCACAGCAATAGTGGACAATGTATCTTAGCTACCCTTCCCCTGTAAGCAACTGATAACTACTTTAATTTTTATCATAGAACCTTCATTCAGTCAATGATGGAAGTAGATGCGGAGATCCACAACTAAGCACTGTCCAGTCCTCCAGAGTACAGTGATAGAGCAGGAGGAATGATAATATGAATAAGTTGGTAAAGATCAAAATAGGTCTTTACAACAGAAACAATTGACCTGATATAGTAGAAGTTCACTGACTCTGGACAGACAGCAGGAGAACCTGCATAGGACCAAACTAGACCCTCTGAATGTGCTTGATAAATGTTTGGCTTGGGCCATTTATTGAACCACTGACCATGGAGCCAGTATTTATCCCTTGTGCCTGAACTGGCATTTTGGAGCCTATTCCATATGGAGGAATACCTTGCTCAGTCTAGATACAAGGAAGAGGGCCTTGGTCCTGCCTCAAGTGATGGGACATATTTTGTTGACTTCTCATGAGAGGCCTTACCCTTTCTGAGGAAAGGATGGGATTGGGGAAAAGGAGGAAGGAATAGGAAGAGGCAAGGGAGAGCGAACTGGGATTGGTATGTAAAAAAAAAGATGGTTTTTGAAAATAAAATTTTAAAAAAAGAAGAAAAAACTCTTAAAGACAATCTTGAGAGAAGCCAAAAGTAGGGACTTTTTTTAAACAATAAGAGTGAGAGTTGCCACTAACTTCCCAAATAATAAAGAAGCAATGGAAAACAGATAATTAAAAAAATGAGAATGAAAGAGAAAAATTCAACCAATATAAATGACATTGAAAATAAGATAATGAGTCAATGCATTGAGATCACAACATGATTTTGGGGCTAGCGAGATGGTCCAGGGAGTTAAAAGCACTGTTGCTTTTGCCTAGGACCTAGGCTCTGTCCCTAACACCACACAATATCTCTCAACCATGTGTCTCTCCAGTGCTCAAAGATCCAAAACTTTCAAATATCTTCTTCAACACTGCACATATGTGCACATAAATTCATGCATGTAAAACACTCACACAGATCAATATAAGTTAATAAAATGAGTATTTAAACATAGATGAATAAACTAACATCAAAAGTATATTTTGGTACAAGCATAATATATGCATAAAATTATATATAGAAATTATACAACACAGACAAAATAAATAAAACCTAACTAATTAAGCGTCACATAATGCATGTTTAATTTGGAATATTCAATACTAGGGAAAAATTAATTCTCTCAAAATTGTGATTGAGTTGCTAGTGAATTTTACCTGGTATTTATTTATAATGATGATTTTTCAGTGTTAGCTATGATTCATCTAAGAGCAACATAAGAGTAAACTGAATTAGACAGCACAATGAGGAAAAGGGCAAGAGCAATTGGAAGAGTTTGTCATTCACGGTGTAGTTACAATAGAGCTATGGACACAGTTGTGCCAAAAGGATTGACACATCGCTCAGTGGAACAGACCACAGAACTTAGAGAGACTCACAAATATGTCCATTAGCATGGGAATACATTGACATTTGATGAAAGCAATCATATTCCTTATTTTATTGAAAATAATTTCTTTCCTACAATACATACATCCCACTACATCTTGCCCTCATACCACTGCTCCCAGTCCACCCTTCCACCCTTCTACAACCTCCCTTCTACCTCCAGACACACTAACCCTACACTTCCTCTTCAAAAAGTATAGACCTCCAAGAAATGTCAGCCAAACACGACAAAGAAAGATACAAGAAGACAGGGCAAAAGTCTTCATATCAAGGCTGGACAAGGCAACCAAGTGGCAGTAAAAGAGTCCCAAGAGCAGGCACAAGAGTCAGAGTCTAACCTGCCCCCATTGTTAGGAGTCCCACAAAAAGCACCAAGTTAACAGCCAAAACATATAAGCAGAGAACATAGTGCATAGCCATGCAGACCCTCTGGTTGTTGCTCCAGTCTCTATGAGCACATATAAGGCCTGCTTCATTTATTCAGTGGCTGATATTCTGGTTCCTCCATCCCCTTTAATTCCTACAATGACTAAAACCCCCTCTTCAATGCAGTTGGATCTCCAACTGGAGGAACCAAATTAAGATATCCAATTTTACTGAGGGTTTTGAAATGGAAGCAGTCTTAAACAATTTGTTGTACAAGAAAACTTGTACAATCCAGGCATATTTCAGACTACATACTCAAAAAAAAAAAAGAGAAAATTCTGTATAATCCAGACATGGTTCAACTCACATACTCAAAAATAGAGAAGTTATATTGTTTTGTAAATACTTTACCAAAAAAATACGCAATCAGCATTCCCTTATCATCTGTATTTCATGTCAAATTTATATTTTATCTTTTTACAGACTGAAAGAATAGATAAGAAAGTAAGTAGAAAGGAAAATCAGTTAGAAAATGATTTTAATGATCTAAGTGAACAGAGCACAATACATAGAAGAAGCAAGGGATATGGTGTAGTGTAAAAGCATAATTTGTCATAATTAACCAGAGAATAAAATTCCTACATCTAGGTAGAATTTCAGACACCAAGGTTCTAAATGCCTTGCACATTTTGTGTGGAATGGCACAACTTTCATGACGTAGATACTGCATATAAAAGGTGAACTTTGTGCTTCCTTGTTTCTACTGTTATCCCAATAACCCAACCAAAGGTCCTGGATTGCTATTCCCTTCATCACATTTAGAAAATGCACCCAAGGTTTGTAAATACTGTGATATGTTTAAAAAATGCTTCTTTTTAGAAATAGGAATTAAATGGGAATGTTGTAGCTAAAAGAAAATTCATATCAACAGAGCATTACCACTGAAAACATCGCATGTTATAGGGGGTGATCAATTTTGAAGGGCTCTTGAAGTTCTCCTTTCTTATCTACACTTTTAAAACATAGGGTTTCTAATCACATGTGGGAGTGTATCATCTGCTTCTCAACTGTATTTGGGTCCAATGAAGATATTGGCTTTCATATTGGGGCATTGCTTACAACTAAGTTTTTAGTCTTTATTTTCAAAATCAAATCTTCTTCTATTGAAAATAACAAATTAGAAACAAAGCAAGGATGCAATTTTATATAGGTCACATCCCAAGCTAATTGCATATCTGGTAACAGGACCATAACAAATGATCCTTGAATGCCGTTACCACAAGAGCATGTTCCTTTTTAGAATCACCATAATAATTCTCCAAATGGCATATATTATTAGCTCTTGCACCTTTGTCTTTGTGTTCACTCAAGATGAGATTTACATATAAGCAAATACATACACTTTACTAGAGAAGAGCATATAGTTTCTAGAAACAATTGATCATCAGGATCGATTCTGGTATTATTTTATACAACAAAACATTTTGTGCTGTCAATTTGCTGCTACCTTTTCTCCCTCATCAGCATCCATAGACTATTCTAGTCTACTTATTTAAATATAAATTAGTTTTGCTATTTCTGCATTTTCTTTCATCCCTTTGTTCAGCTATCTTCACTCAAAATGTTTCTTTTGATAGTGATTCTGATTGTTATGGATAATTGATACACTGATTTTATTTAATAATAGATTCCTCTTACATTATGATTATTTTCTGTGTATTCAATAATTATTAAGCACTAAAATTTTTCTGCTTAAGCTTTGTAAGTAATTGATTTCCTTTTGTAAAATAGGCTTAAACATGTATCCTATTATTAATAGAATCATTTCTCACATCAACATTGAATGCAACTTCTTTTGTATATTATTGTAAAACTCCTTGGTTAGAAATATGCAACTTAAATATTTTCTTCTCATTTGTGACCTGCCCTCCAACTTTTGAACTAGTAGACTTTTAAGCAGAATACAAGAATGATGCAATCAAGTATAACAATTTTTATTTTATTCTTCATTATATTACATATTTCTTAGTTATTTCTAAGAAAAAATTCCTCACACATTTCTTCAGTCATTTTCTTCTGTAACTGTTCTTATAAAGATATCTTTTTAGTTTAAAATTTCTGTGTACTATCTTTATATGATAATCTTGTATAGGATTTCAAGAAAGGTAAAGACAATTTTAAAGAAGTGCAGCTGCTCCTGGGTTTCATTTGAAATACTCTTTCACCATTATGATACCTGGTGCCTTTGTCAAAAGTCAACCAAGCATATATTTGTTTCTAACTGCTCAGTTCTGTTCATCTCTATGTATATCCTTACACCAATGCTAAACTACAGATAGGACTCCAAATTTATAATATATCTTGACATCATGCATTAATTAACTTTTCAATGTAGTCCTATCCAAAATCTTCTATGTCCTGTGAGTTTAATCATGAGACTGCAAGAAAGTTTGTCACCTCATTTAATAACACATAAAATTGTACAATGTACTCAATATTCACAGTTACACAGTTACACAGGAACTCACCCAGATACTATAAGAGAAGAGCCACAGATTTTGCTATTATTTCATTCTTCTACATTTGTTTTATAAACAGATCTCATGGCAAATTCCCCACTTAGGCTTGCAATGCAATCTTTGCAAGACGGTTGTAAGTCACCTTGTTTCCCAAATAACAGTGTGATTCTTTACATTTGCATTTATGCTTGTATCTTACCCTGATTTCATGCTTGTGAACACTTGCTTTTCACACCCCACAGCTGACTATGTGTAAGTAGCCAACTTTCCATACTGCTCTGCTCATACCCATAGTAGGAACTGCAGTTGTCTACACATGCACTATTTGATTTGTATTGGTAGGTACCAGTAAACACACATGCAGTCTCATCACTGTCTCTAGTATGCATCAGGCCAATATAACTGTACTTATCTCTACTCTTATCATTATGTGATCCCACATATAGCTGCATACAAACAGGTACTGTGAGAAACACAAATGCCTACATATTCATGTATGATTTCCTCCACTCCTGAATGGTGTGAGAGGTCCTTCGGTCTATGTCATACTTTTATTGGTTAATGAATAAAGAAATTGATTTGACCTGAAAGGGCAGAATAGAATTATGTGGGGAAAACAAAACTGAAAGCTGGGAAAAAGAAGGCAGACTCAAAGAGAAGCAATGTAACCTCATCAGAGATAGATGCTGGAAAAAAAACTTGCTGGCAAGTTACTGCCACATAGATTAATAGAAATGGTACAATTTAATATGTAAGAGACTGTTAGGAATATGCTAGAATCATTTGCCATGCAGTGTTTTAAATTATATAGTTTCTGTGTGTTTATTTTAGAGCCGAGAAGCCAAAAACTAACAAGCAGCCTCCTACTTATCACCTAACCCCAATGGCCAGTTATAGATATTAAATATCTCATTTTTGAGCCAAATGATCATCATCCATCCCTAGACTTGGATTTGCCCCTTCTTTCAACACGTAGTCTTGGTATCCTGTACCAATGGACTTATTGTCACAGCACATTCTAGTTCACCCTACTCTTTTGCATGGTCTTGAGTTATTGGAAGCAAGCTTATAAAATCTGGAAGAATTACTTGCCTTTTCAATGTGTGAACATCTATGCAAGTCTTTACAATTTACAGATTATCTGGGAAAATGACAATATGTTAAATATAAAATTAGTATACATATACAGTAATATGTGTTCTGTGTATAAAAGACTGCATTCCTATTTTATATATCAGTTGTCATTTATCTGTCATCTATCATCTACCTATCCAGCTATTTTACTTATTACATAAATAAACCTTAGATGAGATTGGGGAATGAAAAGATGTGACATATCATTGAAAAAATGTCCTATGAAAATTTCCCATACACTCACCTAAAAGCAGTTAAGCCAGTAAGATTAGACGTATGAGATGATGAAATAATGAATGTGAAAAATATTTTAATCACTTCTGGATGTATATTTAATGAATAGTAAACTTCAAAACTGAATATCAAGATAACAGAACCTAGAAGTAAATATCTACCAATGTACTCTTTATAATTGTTTTTCTTCTTATTATTATTAAGGGCAGTGATAGTACCAGTTGTTGTGGTTATTATTGTTGCTTTGTGTGTCTCTTTTGATGTATATATCTATGTGTATGTGTGTGTTCATGCATGTACATGTGTTTGTGATTAAAATAGAAAATTACAAAGAGTAAAACATAGAGAAGGAATATGGGGAGAAAGAGAAGAATTTGTCTATGATAAGGACAAGAAATCAGGAAGAGAAGACAATAAAATATATTATACTTAAAAATGGGGCATTCTTTTCTGGGAAGGAAGGGAACCGACAAGAGATGGAAATGTGGATTAGTCACTTTTGGTTTTGGAGTCAATGTATAGTAAAATATTAGATAGAACATTGAAAAATGCACTTGGTCACCTAGAAGTGATGATCAGTCAGAATGAATTATTCAATCCATTTCAACCCTTTTCAATCATTGGGAAGATTGAATGCAAGCTGTGTGCAGAGCTTGTTCTTAAGGTTTTTAAAAATGTTAACCCAGTTAATTCCTCATTAAATATGAAATCTTAGATAATGTAACCTCATAAAAAAGAGTAGGAAACATCAGAAGTGTATGACTGTACAAGATTTCTGTGGTTTGGTGATTAAGATATGAAAGGACATAGACTTTGCATATGGGTAATGCCTCAAAGGTATTGATTTGTGTTAAGGAAGCAGGTGGAGAAAGAAAAGAAAGGCAAGTATTAAGTAACTCAACTCTTCCGTGCATATGCCATCATCTTCAAAAGGCCTAAGAAGAATCATGTACTCTAATATGTAAATTTAGTTATAAAATGTTATTTAGCATATGATCGGTTTTCCAGAAATTCTATAATCTTTTGAGTTGCCAAGGCATGCCATTGATCCTGTCTATTATATCTAGCTTGAGATGTATAGAAATTATATACTTGATATTCATGGCTTGTCTTATGAATCATTCTAAGTATAAGATTAATATAATCATTGCTTTCTATCTCTGGCCTTTCTTCAGACATCAGAGATTTAATTCATTTAATTGATAGAATAGTTTATATTCATAGTAAGTCTGTTGTCAAAGTCAAAATAAATGATCCTTCATGGACAAGTTGATTGTTCTGAACTCATTCTCCAATATTATGATGTTGTACTAAACATTTCTTAGAAATAAAAGCACTCAAAAATATTTGAGACAAGGTGATAGACATCAAATATTATATTGTCCTTATAGAATTTATAACTTGCAATTTTCTTGATAATATAAACCATAAAGACATTTTCATGATAACTAATTATGAAGAACTTGGGACACTTTGTATTCCATGGCTAACTATCTATTCCCACTCATGTAGGGGCAATGTTTTCAGATATATCCTACCAGAAACTGTCTATACCTTTGGGAAGTTAACTTATTATAAAAGATATTAAGTTTTATTGAAGAAATATATGGCATCAAGACATATTTACAAAAAAATTAAAAGCATTTGTATATGTCAATCAATTATTTTTACCTACTGACCTTTCCCTGAATTATTTTTCACTGTATTGTATTTTGTGTATTTATTGCAATCCATCAAAATTTCCTTTATTAGTTAATGACTACAATTTTAAGTAGTGCTTTAAGAATATTTTGTAATAATTTTCATATTAATTTCTCATTATCATTTTAAGAATATCCTTAGAAGAAAAAGTTTTATATAAAAGTATTACTTGCCTATTAAATGGCATCATTAAATTTGCAGTCAAATGGAAAAAATAAAAAGAAAATCATACTAAGTGAGTTAACCCAGACACAGAAAGACAGTTATGGTCAGTGTTTTGGGCAGTTGTCATTAGAGAGGCTCCTATGCCAGCAGATAGTAGAGGAGGTAGAGATCCACAGCCAGACGTAGAGAGAGAAGTGTCAAAATCAGAAACCTCTATCTTGTCCATCACATCAGTGCTCTGTAAATCCTGGAGAAACAGGGCAAGGAAGACAGTATGAATGAGAGAGCATGGAAGACACCAGAAAAACATGACCCACCCAATCAACTAAGCAGGGCTTACATGGACTCACAGAGACTGGAGCAGTAGACATGAGGCCTGCTTGAGTCCCCACAAGGTTCTGTGCATATACGTTGTGGCTATTAGCTTGGTGGTTTTGTGGAACACTTAATGCACTGTGGCTGTTGACTTGGTGTTTTGTGGAATTATTAATTTTAGGAGTGGGTGAACCTTTGACTGTTTTGTCTACTTTGAGGCTCTTTTCATCCTGTTGGGTTGTCTTGTGCAGTTCTCGTGAAATGGCTTTTTCCTTGTCTTGTGGTATTTGGTTTTGTTTTGTTTGGTTGTTGTCTCTTGGAGGCCTGATCTTTTCTGAAGGGAAATGGAGAAGAAGTGAATGGGGCGGGAGAAGGTGGTTGGAAATAGAAGGAGTGGAAAGATAGGAAACTGAGGTCAGGAAGTATGAGAGAAGAGTTTATTTTTTATTTTTAAATTTTATTAAAAATTTCCACCTCCTCCCCTCCTCCCATTTCCCTTCCCTTCCCCACTGTCCCCTTCCCCCTCCCTCACCAGTCCAAAGAGCAGTTAGGGTTCCTTGCCCTGTGGGAAGTCTAAGGTCCAACCCCCATCGAGGTCTAGGAAGGTGAGCATCCAAACAGACTAGGCTCCCACACA
>LOEQ01004771.1:97824-113161 GCA_001685075.1 Bramus lutescens | reverse complement strand
AAAGAAAGAAAGAAAGAAAGAAAGAAAGAAAGAAAGAAAGAAAGAAAGGTAGAATGGTAAAGAACCAATTTTATGACTTTATTACATTTAGGTATAGTTCATTATTTTATGTGTGTTCTATTTTCAACAATAAGCCTAAACAATATATAATATAAAATATCTTTATAATTATTATTTGATTCCTATGCCAATAATATAATGTAATAGCAAACTCCTAAGTTTCTTATTTGTGTGAAATTGTCAAAATTGCTTGCAGGCACTTCAACTGTGCCACAGGGTACAGCCAATGTTCTTCATGACTTTCAAAACATGTACCATGTTGGAGACAGTTATACCTTAGCAATTTGGCTACCAGCATGATGTTCAGTCTTGACCTCATGTACTCCACAAACACACACAGATCTCCACTGTTCCAAAGTGCAGAAAAGGAGAAAATACTTTCCAAAAAAGTTCACCTCAATGATGTAGGACTCTTTATTAATTAGAGCTGAGCTTCCAGCTCCAGCTAAGCAGCATTTATTGTCCCAGTAAAGCAAAGGTTTCACCTTACTGCTGCTTTGTAGTCACACTTGATTCTTCAACACCAGCTGAGAACAATCTACAGATTCTTAATTAAAATTGCAACACAAATGGCCAAAATCAAATCTTTGAGAATCTCTGAGACTTCATTCTGCTGCTTCACAAGCCATGCCTCCATTGTCTGCATTGTTCTCTGCATTATTTTCCAATTGACACAGAACTCTTGCATAACTCTGATTAATCAAGAGTTTGCCCAGCCTTAATTTGCAATGGTTTCAAAATTCCCCCAAAAGAACATGGTCAGGTTTGTCTCAACAATACCAACATCTTTTCCAGTTTGCTTTATGTTGCTATGATTAACATCTTGGCATAAAGCAAGCTGAGGAGAAAGGTATTTATTTCATCTTAGAGTTCATAGTTCAACATGAAGTGAAGTCTGATGGGGAACTCGAGCATGGCCAGAATTTGAAGCAGAAATTATGGAGTAATGCTACTCTCCATGGCTTGCTTAGTTTGTTTGTTATACAACCCTGGACCACCTGCCCTAGAATGATACTTATCATAGTAGGTAGACTTCATGCATCAATCATTAACTAAGATAATGTCCCTCAGACATTCTTGCAGGCCCATATAATGGATGCACTTCTTCTTGACTTTCGCTACTCCTAGATATCTCTATCTTGTATCAAGCTGACAAAAATTAGCCAGCAAGGTCTATATAACCACACACTAGAAGAAGTGTTTCAGAAGTAAAATTTTGGTTCTTAAAATCATCCTTGTGATACTGATGCAGATCACAGCTTAATGAAAGCTTATATCACCCTAAAATATGATTTAGTTTGGACAGAATTGGAAAAGAACATGTTAGTGCAGCTTAATGATATCATCGTTGTCTAGAGCTGAGTTACTGAGTTATGAAAATATATGTACTTTCAAATCATATTCATGGAGTCAATATATATTTAGTTAGCAACTACATATGATAACCCATGGTCTTGGGTGTTGGAGAGCTAAAAATGACAGAGCTTTTCCTTTGATTGATTTCTATACAAATGATATGTGCAGTCCTATAAAACTGAAAGTGCTTCAGGACTTATGCAGTCTCCACCATCCTTTCTTTCTGCAGCTTTCTGTATGATTGCCACTCATTCTTTCTTCTCCTTGGATGTTTCAAATAATTTCTTCTAGTATCTCTAGCCTGGTACTTCTATTCACTGATCATCAAATATTCTGTCAGAAAAAAAAACCCTATTCGATGAATGTCCTCACTTCATTTAAGTTTCCCTAGATGCCACTTTCTAAGAAAATAGATCCCTTTAATTTCTTTTTCAAAGTAACTTCATGTTTAACCTTCTCCAGAGCACTTAATGTGATAATTCTGAACATTATAATAAGAAAGACAAGTCAAACAAAAAAATTGTATAGATAGAAAGAATAGAATAGAATATTCCATACTTGGAAAAAAATTAAGCTTAAATGTAGCCCTGCATGGCAAAGATATGAGGGCTGCTGAAGAAAGAGGAAAAGAGAGTTTTCAATTTAGGCAAAATAGTTGCTCAGTAAAATAAATCCCGGATACTTTCTACATAACATTGTTTTGCAGTTAACAGATAAGCTCCACTTTTACATTTTTGTTTTGTTTAAAAGGCATAGCTCAAAAAGGTCATGATTTTGAAAGAGAGCTAAGAGAGGTATAAAGAAGGGTTTGGAGAGAGAAATAGTAAGGGAAATGACATAATTATGTAAAAATCTCAAAAATAAAATAAAAAGGTTTATCCACAGTTCAATGTACTCTCCAAGAAAAAGGAGGTAGGTAAAAAGAGATTTCTAGTGGTGATGAGTATATGTATTGTCTGATTAAATGATGATTTCATAGTTAAATCAATATTTCATGCTCATTATACTGCATGCATTAATTACATATATAATTTTACTAAGTATTATTTTTATTACATAGTTATGTATGTAGGCACATATATGAAACTGCCCATTTGCCAGAGAATGAAGCCATTAGTAATAATTGAATATCTTATTTCTAAGGTGTTACTTCTCTAAACCCAGTGGTATCTTCGGAGATGCACATAATAAATGAGGCCTACTAAAGTCTTATGCAAGAACCAACTTTATTCAGAACATTAGACAATTTATACTTAGTGGGCTTAGTAAAATGCACGATCACCAGAGCAAACTACACATGGCAGATGAGCTGCATATGGAAAAACACATTTTTATATAGCTTTGTAAACAAATAACAACAGCAAGTTGAAATTAATAATCTGATGTAAAATTATTCATAACTGATTCACTTGGGGTGGACAGGAAAACATGTACCAAGAACAATTCCCTGTTTGTAAGAAACTGAAATCACAAGACTCATTGGGTTCCTTGGAGTTTTCTCACAAGTACTCACAATTCTCCTCACATGATCCATTCTTGGACAGGGTTTCAACGTCTCTGCCATTTTCACTTTTCCCTTTTATTGATTTTTATTGAGCTCCACACTTTTTCTCTGCTCCCCTCCCTGCCTCTCCCCTCCCCTTCAACCCTCTCCCAAGGTCCCCATGCTCCCAACTTACTCAGGAGATCTTGTCTTTTTCTACTTTCCGTGGAGATTAGATCTATACATGCCTCTTTTAGGATCCTCATTGTTGTCTCTGGGATTGTGATTTGTGGGTTGCAAAAGAAACGAAATACAAATTTTTGGTGTTATGAGTGAGTACATGCGATAATTATCTTTCTGGGTCTGGGTTACCTCACTCAAAATGATGTTTTCTAGTTCCATCCATTTGCCAGAAAAATTCAAGATGTCTTTTTTTCTCCTGTGTGGTACTTCATTGTGTAAATGTACCACATTTTCCTTATCTATTCTTCAGTCGAGGGGCATTTAGATTGTTTCAGGTTCTGGCTATGACAAGCAAGGCTGCTATGAACATAGTTGAGTACATGTCCTTGTGGCACAGTTGAGCATCCTTTGGATACAAATATTACTGTGACAGTGAACTCCCATTTTCATTTTAAACAGATCTCTATCAAAATGGTTTTGGTTTGAAAAGTTTTAGATAAATCTAATTGTCTGTTGATCTGTGAGTATCTTATAAGCAGGTAAACTATAAACATAGAACTTTGAAAATATTGTATGTAATAATTTCCCACCAAGAACAGGGATCCAAATTATGTATAGTACTATTCATTGTATTATTGTATTGATTAGGAAAATCTACAAAATGGCTTGAAAACAGACCCTCATGATTATTAGTTCTGGGCTCTTATAGATCATAATTCCATATTTCTCTGTTAATAGGAATATAAATGTAATGATGTCCTATGCTAATGGGAAGTGATTCAAATCCCAAGGCCAACTTAAGTGCAGTGTCTTCTTCAGATGAATGGGTGAGTCCAAGTTTTCCAAGGTCCCGTCATAAAAAGAGTCATTAGTAAAGATAACAGGAGCTGAATCCATTTGGTCTACATGTTGAAACAAAGATGCTGAGGATTATGAGACCAATACGCATGTTCAGAGCCTCTCACTGCAAATGCACAAATCAAAGTAGCTCCAGAAAAGGATTCTCAGGAGATTAATGCTCTGTGTGTTCTGAAGAATAAATTTTCTTTTCATGTGTTGTGTTTTAATTTGGTACCAGTTGGGCTGGGCAGATTTAACTTCTGATAATATAATCCACATCTCCTTTTGCCCTTTGGCTTAGGTATTTTCCCCCCGCCCCCGATATTTTCCACTGTCCTCACCTCTGCTATCTTCTTGATCAACCAGGTCTGGAGGAGATGAAGAAGAATCCATAATATTATGGTGCATCCTTCTGCAATTAAAGATATATACCCCTTCCCAGTTATCTTCTGGAGAACTAAAATAGACCAGGTTAATGCACCTGCTTTCTTATTTCCTACTGCAATGATACTGGGAAGATTAGAGTGTGTACAAGTATGAGTTTAAGGCTGGAAATAATCCTACAGCAGAAGCAAAATCTGAAGTTATAGTTAAAGATTTATGAATTAACTGTAATAAATCAGAACATTCATTTTACCTGTTGGGGTAAAGAAAAAGAAGTACTAATAGGCTGGTGAATATTGGTTTTAATTGCAAGTATCTTAATATATATTTTTGCTTTCAAGTTTGAAATTTATAAGAAATTGCTTCAAGATTTTTCTTCATTGATAAGCTTAAGATTATATGATTGTCCTATTCCTGTTTTTTGTGCTGAACCAATATCATTTGATCTCTATACTGACATCATGAAGGATTTAAAACAACACAAAGAGGCGAGACAGTGGTATGTGACGGGGGAAAAAAACATAGCACTTAACATTTTCCTTAAAGCTCCAAATAACATCTTAGGGTAATGCCATATGTATACCTACCTGTGCTTCTTGCTTACCATCTATCCATGTATCTATTTATATCTATAAATATTTGCATTTTTGCAGTATATTCTCAGTGAATCTGTAATATGAGTAGAAGAAAAAAAAGTCCTGACTTTAGAGAATTTTCACAACTATACTTAATTGGAATTGTTCTCAGAGTTTAGAGTCTCAGAGCAGAGCTGCACAAGTTATAGAAATATGAACAACTGATCAATTTAACTGCACAAACCATGACTCAATGTTTGTTGGGATGGTCATTTACACAAGTTATGAAGTTATACAAATTAAAACAAATTATTTTGGTGTTCATGTTCTTGGATCATTGTGAAGATTTATGTTAACAGAAATACAGTCTATCTCTCCAATGTTGCCAACACACACACACACACACACACACACACACAGGAGTTGAGGGGAAGAATGGAAGGAAAGGGAAAAATGATGTCTCTACTCTGGTTTTCTGTAGGAAATTAAGGCCTACCAGGTCAAAAGGAGCCAACAAAGTGTCTACCTGGAACTCTCAGAGGTCCTGATCTAGCCAATGGAACACGAGCATGAGATGTCAACTGTCAATGGATCAGAACACCTGAGTTCTGGGAGGGTGCATGAGTTTTCTCCTTTGTTAAATAAATGAGTTTGCTGTAAGCCTTATACCTGACTCCCAGCATCTGTGTTCATTGACATCACACATTTCATCCCCTACCCGAGGAAGATGTTAGGGCCCAGTAACAACTTACATTCAAATTTAATTTATTAAAAAAAATTGGAAATATCTACAAATCATTGCTGTCTATCTTAAAATCTCTTCTGTAATAAATTGAAGACATTCTGAAATCCAATTCTACTTCAACACATGCAATTTCATAAACATTGTATTTAAGATATTAAATTATTTGTTATTAAATAAGTTTTGAATAATTGACTTATATATAGCAATGTAGAGGGTCTTTACCAATCTGTATTATATTCATACTATCAATTTTAATTATATCAATATATATGCGTGATAATGAATATAATTTGTTATTTTTAGATAATGTATGCCTGTTATTTATATATTAACCTCTTAACAGTAGAAAGAATATAAAAGAAATTAATACTGTTTGGGTATATGGTAGTGTTGAACTCATAATTCTTTATCTACTTGTATGATTTTTTTTGCTTTTATGTTTAGATTGTAGCACTGTTTTTATAAGATTATAACTTTTTAAAGTAATTAGTTTAAAATTATAACTTTATGACTTATCTAGCTTTTCCATCCAAGAAAATTTCAATTTCTTATACTATTGATAGCAGTTTATAGCTGTGTAGATTTTATTTTTAGACAGTAAAGGAGACACATACTACTGTCAGTATTTTTATTTGTAATCTCAAATAACCAATAGTTTGCCTTT
This sequence comes from Bramus lutescens, assembly GCA_001685075.1. NCBI lineage: Eukaryota > Metazoa > Chordata > Mammalia > Rodentia > Cricetidae > Bramus > Bramus lutescens. Next base: position 106,871 of record LOEQ01004771.1, on the reverse strand, counting down.
TGAGTAAATGACTTTAATATTGATTGTGATCTTTATTTATCTCTCTTGGTAATACTAATAGTAATTGCATAATTTTATTGATGAACTTCACTACTTGGTCAGGAGACTTAGAAAACAGGAAATAGATTTTCTGTTACTGATTGTATAACAAAATTCTGGCACTTTTCTTTTGGTTTTATTATGACAACATTCACAGATTGAGAAGTAGACTTCTTGGGCTTGGAATAACACTTAATGGATAAAGAGCTTTCTGAACAAGTATGTAGACTATAGTTCAGATCAACAGCACCCGCATAAAAAACAGGGGACTTTGATGCCTTGTCTTCCGTCCCAGTGTGTAGGATATAGACACAGGGAAGACATCCTCATGGCAAGCAGGATCTCTTCCAGCTTGCATTGTCTTTGGCAAATGACCCATAAATAAAGTAAGAAAAATGTAAACCTACAATATTCACATGAATTCACACACATGTACATAAACACAAGTGAACACCTATAAACCATGTACCACACAAGTTCACATTCAGTGCAATATAATACAGGATAAATTTCAGTTTTCAGGAGAAATTGCATTATCTACATATCTTCAAATAGAATAGAACTGAGAGAACTAGGCCTCTAGTTTTCTATAGTAGCCAGGTAGTGAGGGCACATACCCAGGTTCAAATGCTCTGTAGCCAGACCTCCTGCCTGAAAGAGTCAGGGGTTGTGCTGGCAGCCTGGGGCATTTTAAAAAGGCTTTTTGTTGTTGTTGTTGCTGCTGTGTCAGAAAAATCTCTCTTAAAGGAACTGCAGCATGCTACCAGCAAACAGCCAATAGCTGTGTTAAAATCTATATTGTTTTTCTAGAATTCCTTTTCAAGCCCTCTCTATTTTTACATTGATTTAGCTGACCACGTTGGAGCTCTAAATGTTTCAAGGAAGGCCCAGTTGTTTGTCCCGGCTGCCTGGCTAGCTTATCACTGAAATAACCACACAGAAGCTGTATTAATTAAATCACTGGTTGGCCTATTAGCTCTAGTTTCTTATTGGCTAATTCTTATATCTTAATTTAAAACATTTCTATTAATCTGTGTACCCACCATGTGGCAGTGGCACCAGGTAAAATTCCCAGCATCTGTCTCAGGTGGACCCATGGCATCTCTCTGACTCTGCTTTCTTCCTCCGAGAAATCAGTTCTGTATTCTCCACATACCTAGGCTCTGCCCTATCAGGACAAGACAGTTTCTTTATTCATTAATGAATACAAGGAACATACAGAGGGGACTCCCACATCAGCACATACCTTTAATCCCAGCACTTGGGCTACAGAGTTAGAGGGATCTCTGTGAGTTCAAGGCCACACCAGGCTATACTAAATTGATCCAGTCTCAACGAGAAATAGGACCAAACTGTGATGGTTCACACCTTTAGTCCCAGAACTGTGGAGTTACACATCTTAAATCACAGCATAGCAAAATGTAGACAGAAAAGAATATGACTGGAGAGAGGACATAAGGCAGAAGGAGACAGGAACTCAGATGCAGTCTGAAGGTGCAGTTTGAGGAATGATACAGACAGGATTGCTCTTGTAGTCTGAGGATTCAGTAGAGGCAAACGGTCTCTCTAGTGACTGGCTGTACTGCTTATTATCTTCTATCCTCTAATATTTGACTCTGAGTATATTTTTATTAAGACAAATTAGTATTGTGCTACATACTTGAAATTTTCCTGCTGTGTGTCTTTATTCTAACTTCAGTGAAATGCACAAAACATAACCAAAACAAAAAGTATTTACTCCATATATTTGGGTGGTGAAATGTCCCTTTCTTTGACTAAATTTTAGCCAGATTCTGCTAAGCCTTTTTTATATAAAAATACTATTTTCTATCTTAGTTTTTAAATAATTACCAAGAATATCAGAAACAATGACATGCTTCTTTTCTGTTCAATATTCAGAGACCTGATAAAGCACTACTATTGTCCTTAATAGTTCAATGCTATTATATTCCTAAGATGATAACTTTGATTTTGTCACCTGAAACATATCTTCCAGGAAGTTAAATATGTTTTACTGCGCTCTAGGGGGCACATTCAAAAATGGTTCCCAAGCCTAACTTCTGAGCCTGACTATTTATTACTAGTAGTAGATGGCCCAGACACAATAACTACCCTCTGACACTCCATGGGATATAAATTTTTAGCTCTCTGACTCCATTCAAAGTTTTTTTCTCATTTTTTCTACCATTTTCTTTAAATTATTTAATTATTTTTAATTAATTTTATATTCTAACCATACTTAGATGTGGGATGTAATTCTGTATATGTGTTACTTGTATCGTTTAATGAATAAAGATATTTTGACCAGTGTCCGAGCAAGTGGGAAATCCAAGCAGAGATAGAGAGAGAAAGTAGATGGAGTCAAAGAGATGACCTATAGCCACTAAAGGAGAAAAATGCCAGAACATTGCCAGACACCCACAGCATCATGGTGATACATAGATGAATAGAAACGGGTTAATTTAAGATATGCAAGCTAAATAAGAGTATGCCTGAGCCATTGACCAAACAGTGGTATAATTAATTCGTGTCTGGGTGGCCAGAAATCAAAAGTACAGTCTCTGTCAACAAATGGCACCCAAGCATTTGACAAAAATTTACACATAAAGTATGAGAAAGTTTTAAAAGAAAAGGATTCTAGACAGACAATGACAGAGTCAATGCAGATTCTTGGTAATGTCTTTTTTCCAGTAGGCTCTATTTGCAAGAGACAAGTAAAGTTATGGCTCCTATAAGAGAGGCTTCCTGACTCAGCGTTAGTGACAAACACTTAGCAGTTCTTTTGAGAGGCTTTGCCAACAAACACTTCCATGGTGTTCATGAGCAGCCATCAGCAGGGTTCTTGGTGTTGGCATTGACCTTTAAACTTCACAAAGTTGTGGCAATAAACATGTTCCCACCAGTACCTCCACCATAGAGCTAGACACTCAGAGAGCTAAGGAATAGGGTGGAGCCAGCTGCCAAAGCTCCTGCTTTATTCCTTGCCATGATGCTTGGCAGATTTAAGACTCATTGCTCAGGAAAAAAAAGATAAAAAAGATAGAGATACGCAGTAAAGACAGATTCTAATGGAAAAATATATTTTAAAGTTCTTTAAAAAAAGAAACAGAGTACTTAGGTATGGTATCTCACACCTTTAATCCTAGCATTTGGGAGACAAAGGCAGGCAGATCTCTGTGAGTTTGAGGCCAGACTGGTCTACAGAATGAGTTAAAGAAGAGCAAAACATACACAGAGAAACTTTGTCTCAAAAAAGCAAAAGATATAGAGTTTTAAAAATGCCATGCAAAGACGGTATTGGTGTAGATTTTTGTCTATTGATACAAATTTCAGGTCACCTTTGTTATTATATATATATATATTGCTTCTTATATATTGTATATAAATATCTTAATATTTATATTTATATATTATGCATAAATAAATATATATTGTCATACTATATATTTCTACAATTGAATAGTGTATTATGGTTATGTGGCACATTTAAAAATATAATGTATAATTGATAAATAAAAATAAATATATAGTCATCTAAAATATTCAATCTTTTAGTCATGTTAGGTTTTTCTAGATACACAGAGATGCATTTCAGTTAGATAGATAATCCTCAACACTCCAAAACTCAGAGAATATGGCATTTAAAAGATTTTAAGAACTTAGACTTTTCTTGAAAGTGAGACATGTCTGCCTCTGGCAGCACCAATCACTTCAGAAAGGTTAATGGGCATTGAAGAAACTTGATATGGAATTTGCCTTCAATGTCTCAAAGCTAGGCATTTGAGCAAAAAAACTACTATTGTCTGGAGTGCTTGATAGTATGCTGTGTGAAATGAACATAGATGACCCACAGAAAAGTGATTGCTGAACTTTCAAAAAACAGGATGTTCCTTTAGTGCCCTAGCTTCACAGAAGAACCTGCTAGACATTCTGCAGGACACAGAAAAATCAACCTACAAATTTTGTCAGTATAAGCAGAACAGATCTTCAAATTTCCTGCCTCACAGAAAAGTTTGTTAGTTATTAGGGGCATATAGGCTGAAAATTGATGATCCAATATTACAAAAGGACTTTGAGTAACTGTCCAGACAGCAAGATATCTCTGTTTATTCTAGAACTTTGGAAGTTGTTTACAATGCACTTCTCTTTACTTAGATAATATTAATCTCTCTGGGGACTTTGATTGAGTTAAAGACTAGATAGTTATAATTGTAGTATTCCTTAGTTATGTTAGAGATAAATTGCATATATATATATATAACTTTAGATTTACAAAAATAGGATAGATGATAGAATATTTTCCTTAGTTTTCTAAATATAAATGTATTAAATATTGTAACTATAATTCTTTCTTGACAACTGTTTTGTATATGCAATTTTGCTATGTTAAAGTTAAGACCATCCTTTTTAATTAATAGAAAAGGGAAGATGATGTAGGATATCCTTCTGTATATGTGTTGCTTTTATTGGTTGATGAATAAGGCTATATAGGCCCATGGTTTAGTAGAGAAAAGTCAGGCAGAAAATCAGAACAGAGATTGAGAAAGAAGGAGGTGGAGTCAAAGAGATTCCAAGTAGTAGCCAAAGGAGACTACCTCTTCTACCTATTATCACAGTATCCTTTTAAATTATGCAGTTGTATCAGCACATATTCAATAAAATTCTGTTTAGAACAGTTTTCCTCACCACTGCTGTAGCTACTGCTTAGTATCTCCCATGGCCTCAGCACTTTTGCCAGCTTTGTTTGCCTTTGACAAATGTCTCATGTAAAAACTTAGTTCTTCATTTCCTTGCCTCTTTGAGATACAAACATGATCCACAAACTGTTCATAAATAAAAAATAAACAAATTATACAATGTGTCCAAGAACATAATTCTGGTGATGTGATATTGAGGTGACACCCAGAATTATGACTTGAGAGTTGTGTCACCCTAAATTATAGCTTTTTTCTATATGAAACATACAAAATAGGTTATATTGGTTTAAGTCTTTCAACACAGTATAAATTTGAGTAATTATTTTTCTAGGTATTAAGAATGATTAAGTATAAACCTTTCCAACTTATTAAAAACAAATACTGTCTCACTTTTTATTTTAAAATCTTACCTTACTCTCATTTTAAAACCTATCATAATTACAACATCCATTTAGATGTTGAGCAACTATCTAACTTAAATAACATAAGTAGTGTTTTCTTTCTCCTTCTTTTGATAAAATGATCTGAATTTTAAAAAATCGTCCTGAGGTTATATTTATACACACATATGAAATCCATGTACTCTTGCATATTATACCAAATGAAGTTTCAATATCTTTGAAAGAAAGTATAATACATAATATTTTGAAACAGATTTAGTAGAGTTTGAAATCCAAAATAATAATATCTTCAACATGCAAAACATCAGTACTATTCTATGTGGAGATGCCAGATAGCTAGGGTTCTACATATACAATCCACAAGTTATTATTAGCAGGCATCTCTATTAACTTGAGGCAGTACATTATTAAAATTATAACATAACCTAATGAGCATTCAGCTAACTTTTAATCTCTGTTTTTATATGGTGGTAAGCTCTACTACCTGGAAATAACAATGTTATAAAGAAATTTTCTGTAAATTTACAAACTGGAAAATCTTAATAACTCATGGGAGTAATTTTATTTTATCTGAATCTATAGTGAGATGAAATGGCAATTTAAATTAACTCCCATTTCCCTACATGTTACTGCTGTAATGAGAGCTAAATAAAAACATTATGCAGACCACACTCTTATCATATAGATAAATTTGACTTGTCTCAAAGTGAGTCAATGTAATACACTCTAAAAGAATACTTAATCCTTCATAAAAATATGAATCATAAAGACAAAATTATGAAGCTAAGGGTTCTTAGTTTATTGACTGATTTCCACAAAGAGATATCTTTTCCTAGTGTCCCAAATATTTTCACACTCCCTGGCAATGAACCAAAGGGGCATTTGAGAAATTTACAAGTGAAGATTTCTTCACTCAGTTGAATATTCAACCTCAAAATGTATTCTATAAAATATAACATTAGGAAAGTAAGAATCTCTAATATTCTGGAAATTATATTTTCCTTTTTGTGAATGCATTTTTTTAAATTTTATTTATTCTCTTGTACTGTAAATGCCCACTGAAACTTCCCCCACCTCCATTCCTCTCTGTTTATCCTCACCCTCACCTCTGTTTCCCCCCAAATCCCCTCCTACTCCAGTTCCCACCAGCAAAGAACAGGTTCTTCAGAGTTATCAACCGAACATGGTACAAGAAGAAGAAATAAGACCAGGCAAAAAACTTCACATCAAGGCTGTGCAAGGCAACCCAGTAGGCATAAAGGGTCCCACCCAGAGCAGGCAAAAGAATTAGAGACACCCTTAGCCCTACTGTAAGAGTCCCCCGAAAAACCAAAAGCTAACAATCTTAACATATATGAAAAGGACCTATCACAGACCCCATGTAGGCTCTGTGACTGCCGCTTCATTTTCTGCGAGACACATGAGTCCTGCTTAGTTGATTTCCTTTGTCAAATGCTCCTGTTGTCTTTGGCCCATCTACTGACTCCAACAATTCCTCTTCCACCTTTTCTGAAAGTTACTTAGGGGAGGAAACCAATGCAGACTTCCAACCTGGGATTTTTTTTAAGTCATGTTTGGTTCTACCCTAGCTCTCTAGACTACCAGCTTCTTCTGGTTCCTACCATTCAGGCAGTATCAAATATGGACTTCCTTTCCCCGAGTGGGCCTTAACTTAATGAAGTCAATGGTGGGCCACTCCCACAAGTTCTGGGTCACTTTTGCCCCAGCACATCTTACAGGCAAGAAAAATTGTAGGTCAAAAGTTTTGTGGCTGGGTTGATGTCCCGTTCTGAACATTGGAAACCTTGCATGGTTAAAAAGAATGATATCTCATTCTCTATATACTCCATTATTAGGAGTCCTTGCTTAGGATCACCCTCATAGATTCCAGGGAGTTTCCACTGTACTAGGTTTCCACATCATATGTCAAATGCCCTCTAATCCCAATCATTTTGCTCCTAATTCTCTCTCACTTCATCCCTCCCCCACCTGATCCCTCCTGTTCCCCCCCAGTTGAATCACAAAATCTATTTTCCTATCCTGAGAGATCATTATGCTCCCCATAAACCCCTCCTTTTTATTTAACACCTCTGGGGGTGTGAGCTGTATAGCATGACTATGACTTATTTAGCTGTGAGTAACCATTTATGATTGAGTCCATACCATGTTTGTCTTTCTGGGTTTGGGTAACGTCACTCAGGATGATTATTTTTCTAGTTCTATCCTTTTCCTTGAAAATTTCATGTTTTCAATCTTTTAAACTGATAATTAATACTCAATTGTATAAATCAACCATATTATCTTTATCCATTGTTCAGTTGAGGGACATGGAGGTTGTTTCTGGTTCCAGAATATTATGTACAAAGCCACAATGAGCATAGTTGAGCAAGTGTTTATGTGGTAGGATAGAGTATCCTTTGAGTATATGCCCAAGAGTAGAATAGTTGGGTCTTGAAGTTGACTGCTTCCCAGTTTTCTGAGGAAATGCCCTTGTGCAGTACCAGTTCTCACTCCCACCAGAATGGAGGGGTGGTCCCTTGTTTCACATCCTTTCCAGCATAAGCTGTTGCTTGTGTTTTTAATCTTTTCCATTCTGGCAGGTGTAAGAATCTCAAATTAATTTTGGTTTACATATTCCTGATAACTAAGTATGTTAAACATTTGAATGTTCTTTTTAGCCATTTGAGATTCATCTATTGATAATTCTCTGTTTAGATCTGTAGTACAATTTAACTGGATTATTTTGTTTGTTGATGTCTAGTTTTATTATGAATTTAAGAAACAACGTCAACAAGGCAAACAATTCAATTATGAATGTACTTTGTATGTGTTTGCCATTAGAGAAGTCAGTATTCACTTTTTTTCATATATGTTAGAAAAATCTATGTGTTAACTTCTTAGACTTGCATTAATAAATGAATAATTGATGTTATGATAATCTTTTAAATCTTCATATTCTGGTAGCATGTATTTTAATTTAAGTGTATAACTATTTATTTGCAATGTACTATTTCCCTAACTTTAATTTTTATTATGTATTTTTGAAAAACTTTCCATTTCTCATGTGAAATATTATATATAACAAAATCAAATATTTACTTTTTAAAACAAATAATCTCATTATTGATTATATATTTAACCGTCAATTACACCTAATTTTATGGTATCACAAAGCAAGTCTTGATGTATTAAGAACTGAAATGTACTGTTATTATGGCTGAGTGTCATAGTAAAGAGGACAATCGTGGAAAAAAATAGAAAAAAATGTTCTAAAAATAACATGACAGCGCACTAATCCAAGGACGGTGTACCATATCAGTGGGGCTGTCTTTTGGAAGAAGTACAATGATATGCTTCTGTAGTAGTTTGCATATTTTAAGTAAGAATCACTAAATGCTATTCAAACCCTAATTAATTACACCAGCAGAATTTCTGAAGGAAACAAAAGACTGATATGTACAACATGGAGAAGACAACTTCATTGTCAAATAACCATTGCTGCCATTTTCATTGTGGTCTTCTCCTTTGTTTAATTCTTCTTGCTGTTATATGGTAATAAGTAATCAGTGAATTAAAATGTATTATTTTAATATCTTTAAGTAATAAAGGGTAGCTGAAGAATTAAGGATGATCATTTGTGAAATTTATATTTGTTTCTTATTTTCTAACTTTGCTGTTTCTGTTTTGCTGTTGAGAGATCTTAACTGGAAAGATTCATGTGTAATATGTTTCTTTTGTCAAAATAAATGTTTAGATGGAGATTAAATTGCCATCTAGATGATATCCTATTACGTATGTGAAGCTAACAATTGTCTTTTTGTACTTGCCTGTAATAATTACTGTAGTAAAAGGGGAGCGGGCCCTGCTTTTTGTCTGGCCCAGCTCCCGCATGGCTAGCTTATACCCCGAA
>LOEQ01004771.1:80698-91550 GCA_001685075.1 Bramus lutescens | reverse complement strand
CTCTCTCTCTCTCTCTCTCTCTGTGTGTGTGTGTGTGTGTGTGTGTGTGTATTATTTGTCTTTGGTTCTCTGAATTTGTTCCCATCTGCTTCAGGAGAAATCTCTGATAATTTTTAAATGAGGCATTGATCTATAACTATAAGAGAATATCATTTGAGATCATTTTATCAATGTTTTTGTTTGTTTGTTTCTCTAGAACAGGAGTATTTGATTTTATTCAGGACCCTGGGCTATTTACTCTCTGACAATTTCTCAGGAAGTGGGCTTAAGTCGAATTGAATATTAATTGGTTATTCCTACAAGTTTTGTGCCACCATTGCACTCACATATCTTACAAATGACACACTGTTGTACTTTGAAAGAAAATTACCCCCACAGAGCACAGCATATTAGGAGGTGTGGCTTTGTTGAAGTATATGTAGTTCTTGTTGGAGGACGTCTGTCACTGTGGAGCAGGGTTTGAGGTTTTCTTTGCTCAAGCTACACTCAGTGTGAAACATTTGACTTCCTGTTGCCTTTGGATCAAGTTGTAGTAATCTCAGCTCCTTCTCCAGCACCATCTCCATCTACAGGCTATTATATTTCCTGCCCTGACAATGATGGGCTTAACCTCTAAACTTTAAGTTAACCATAATTAGAAGTTTTTTTTTTATAAGAGTTGCCATTGTCGTGGTGTCTCTTCACTACAATAGAAATCCTAACTAAGCCGTATAGTATTTTATAAGGAGTTGTGGCTGGCTTGTTTTGTATATATTTCTTTTGATATCATACAGAGTCCCTTCATGAACCAAGGATGCCTGCTGGAACTGTGAGGTGAAGGCTCTCTGTAGGCATGGGCTAAATATCTTCAAATTCAATAAGTTGTATAAGTGTTTGTTTCAGCAATGAAGGCTTGTTATCAGTTTTTGAAGAACAGTCTTGGCAACAACCTGTGATATTTGGAGGTTCTCATAGGACCCTTTGACCAACAACTCAATTAGATATAATTAATGGTTCTTGGTAATGGAAGCTTATTTGATAACAAGAGAGAGTCAAGTTGGAAGTCTTTTCCCCCCTATATTTCACTATTTTTGTTTAGATTTCTTCATATATTTATATATGTTTAGAAGATTGTACTATATTGTTTCCATACAAACACTCAAACTCCCCTTAATATTCCCTCCCTCTACCATCAGCTTATACCCTCTACTCGATCCCACATTCTAGCATAACATCTATCCATAATTATCTACTCTATTTCTCTTTCCTATGAGATCTGTCTGTTCTCCACTCTATACATACCCTATGTGGACCTATGGGTTGTTGGTTGGTTATCATTGACTTTGCAACTAATACCTAGATATAAATGAATACATACCAAATTTCTATTCCTGGGTTTAGGATACCTCACTCAGGATAACTGTTTTCTAGTTCCATCCATTTCCTGCAAATTTCATGATGCCATTTTCTTTTAATGTCTAACTAATAAGCAATTGTGTAAATATATCATATTTTTATCCATTCTTCTGTCAACACACATTCAAATTGTTCCCAATTTCTAACAATTATGACTAGATTGGTAATGAACATGGTTGAGCATGAATAAACCTGTGGGTATAAGCCCAGAACTCGATAGTGAATCTTCAAGTAGATCGATTCCCATTCTCCTGAGTAATTGTCACACTGTTTCCATAGAGGCATTAAAAGAAGTTCTCATAGAATAGATGAGTGTTCTCCTTACCCCATATTCTGTCCAGTATGATCTGTAACTTGTTTTATTGATCTTAGTGAGTCTTACAGGTGTAAGAGGAAATCTCAAAGTAGTTTTGATTTACTTTCCCTAATTACTGGGGATGTTGAAAATTTCCTTAAGAATTTATCAACTATTTGAGTTTCCTCTAGTAAGAATTCTGTTTTGATCTTTACCCCGTTTTAAGGGAATTATTTGTATTCTTGATATCTACAGTTTTTGAGTCCTTTATATATTTTGGATATTAGTCCTGTATTAAATATGTAGTTAGTAAAAATATTTTCCCATTCTACAGGGTGCTGATTTATTTAAAAACGTTCAGACCTTTGCCTTCCAGAAGCATATCTGTTTCATGAGGTCCCTGTATTAATTGTTGATCTTAATGCCTACAATAATGGTGTTCTATTAAGAAAGTCTTTTCCTGTGCCAAAGAGCTTCAAAGCTATTCCCTATTTTCCCTTGTATCAATTTAGTGTATTATATTGTATGTTGAGTCCTTTGATCCACTTGGTTGAGTATTGTTCAGAGTGATAAATATGAATCTCCATGTATTCTTCTATATCAGCAATGTAGTTTTATCAGGACTACTAGTTGAGTATGCTGACTCTTTACCAGTGTGTATTTCTGGCTTCTTTATCAAAAATCATGTGTCTATAGAAGTGCAGATTTATGTCTGGGTCTTCAATTTTATTTCAGTGACCAAAGTGTCTATCTTTGTGCCATTATGATATTGTTTTAATTACCATAACTTTGTTATTAAACTTGAAATCAAGAAGAGTTATAGGTGAAGAAGTTCTTTGAATATTTAAGATTGTTTTAGCTATTTTTTCTCTCTCTGTGTTTCTGTCTGTGTGTGTGTGTTTCCATATAAAGCTTAAAACTGTCTTTTATTTGAAGAATTGTGTTGGAATTTTGATAAGAATTTACTATGTAGGTTTATTGCATTGATAGGATGGCCATCTTTATTAGGTTAACACTACCAATTCATGAGCATGAGAGAGCTTTCCCTCTTATGATATATTATTTAATGTTTGTCCGTCAATGACTTGATTTTATCATCCAGATCTTTTACTTGCTTTGTTAGAGTTACCCCAAGATATTTTATATTATTAGAGATTTTCATGAAAGATATTATTTCAATGGTTTCCATATCTCTATATTAAATATCTCTGCTGATGCAGTATTCCAAATCAAACCAAATTAAAAAAACAGGTTTATTGAATAAATATTTGCTGGGTGATTTTTCAGGCCTGCAGAGATGAGACAAAGAGAAGAGACTAGGAAAAGAAAAAAAAACATGTGGCCATTTTCCAGGAGGCAGTTTAAAAATCCTGTGGGTTATGTCTTCAGTAGCTCTGGGGACAAAGCCACTGCTTGATGTGCTTTCAGAGGGAGGATCTGGAGAGAGAAAGGTGGAGCTAAACAGTTTCTACCTCAGTCTTCTTGTCATTGGTATGTTGGAGAGATACTGATTTTTTGTGTTAATTTGTATTGAGGTATTTTAATGAAAATGTTTATCTAAGCTGAAAGCATTTTCTAAAGGGATTTTTGGGGAGACATTTAGGTACAATCTTATTATCTGCAATAAAGACATTTTGACTTCTTTTCAGTTTGCATCTCCTTTATCCCTTTTAGTTGTCATAACTCTCTATGTATGATTTCAAGTACTATATTGAATAGGTATGGAGAGAGTGAATATGGATATCCACTCCCTGATTTTAGTTGAATTGTTTCTGATTATAGTGAAATTGCTTGAAGTTTCTCTCCATTTAGGTCGATGTTGGCTATGGACTTGCTCTAAACTGCTTTTATTATGTTAAGGTACCTCCCTTGTATACCTAATCTCGCCAGAACTTTTATGACGAAGGAGTGCTGGGTTTTCTTAAAGGCCTTTTCTGTACCTAATGAGATGATCATAGTTTTTCTTTCAGTTTGTTTATATGATGAATTACATTTATTGATTTTTGTATATTGAAGCATAGTATGGTTTGCATAACTCATGTCATGAAGCCTAGTTGGCCATAGTAGATTATCTTTTTGATGTGTTCTTGGATTTAGTTTGCAAGTATTTTATGGATGACATTTGTATCTTTTTTCATTAGAGAAATTAGTCTGTAATTCTTTCTTTGTTAGCTCTTTATGTGGTTTGGGCATCAGGGAAATTGTGGCCTCATAAAATGATTTCAGCAATGTTCCTTCTGTTTTTGTGTACTATTTTGAAGAATATTTCAGTTAACTCTTCTTTGAATGTCTGGTAGAATTCTGCACTAAAGCCTTCTGGCCCTGGGCTTTTATGGTTGGGAAACTCCTAATGACTTCTGATATTTATAGGGTTATGTATCTGTTTAAATAGCTTGCCTAATATTGATTTAACATTGGTGTTATATATAAAAAGTATATTTTCCCAATTTGGTTCACTATAGGTTTTTTAACACATGTTTTTATGGTTCTCTGGATTTATTTGTTCTCTGTTGTTATACTTCCACTATTATTTCTGAATTTGTTAATTTGAGTATTCTCTCTGCACTGTGTAAATAACATGGGTGAGAATCTATCAATTTTATTGACTTTCTCAAAGAATCAACTTTCATTATTTGGCTCTGCTAATCTGGGATTACTTATTTCCTGTGATTTTTTGGATACATTTAACTTCTTTATGTTGCAGTTTTCTTTCTAGAAACTTTTTTCAAGATGGATTTGTAATAGCTATTCCTTAAATTTGGTTTTAACTTGGAGTATCCTATTTTCTCCATTTATGGTAATTAAATTTTTGCTGGGTATAGAAGTCTAGGCTGGCATCTGTGATCTGAGTCTGCAGCACATCTCCAGGTACTTCTGGCTTTTAGAGTCTCCATTAAGAAATAGAGTTTAATTCTAATAGGTCTGCCTTCTTATGTTATTTGAATATTTCCGCTAACAGCTTTACATATTCCTTCTCTGTTCTATACATTTATTGTTTTGATTAGTATCTGCTATGAAAATTTTCTTTTCTTGTCTATTCATTTGGTGTTTACTTTGCATTTTTATTGATAGACATTTCCTTCTTTAGGTTATGGAAATTTTCTCCTATGAATAAGTTGAAAATATTTTCTATGCCTTTGACCTGGGGTTCTTCTCCTTCCTCTATTTAAGTATTCTTAAATTTGGCTTTTTCACAGTGTTCCAGATGTCATAGGTGTTTTGTGCCAGGACTTTCTTAGGTTTAATAATTTATATGACCTATTTATCCATTTCTTCGATCACATATTCATTGCCTGAGAATTTCTCTTCTTTTGCCTGTATTTCTTTGGTGAAACTTGCCTTTCTGGTTTCTGTATGAGTTCCCAAATTTTTCACTCTCAGATTTCCTTCAGCTTATGTTTTCTTTATTGGTTCTATTTCTCCTTCCCGGTCTTGAATTGGTTTATTCATTTCCTTCCACTGTTTTTGTTTTCATAGATTTTTTTAAGTTATATATTTATTTTACCTTCAAGAACGTCTTATATATCCATAAAAGAGATTTTAAATCTTTTACTTACGCTACAGATACATCAAAATATTCAGGGCTTACTGTGTTAGGGTTGCTGGACTCTAATAAGAATATTATCCTGGCTGCTATTTATTGTGTTGTTGCTGGCATCTAGGCATTTGGGGTTAGGAAGATTGTAATTCTAGGTGCTGATACTTGTATTTTTTGTTGGTTTCTGTTTCCTCTCTGGTTCTTAGGAGAATTTGGTGGCTGTATGTTGTCTGGTAAGAAATTCTGGGGTCCTGATGAGTGTGATCAGCTCAGGTTCCAGGCAATATCATTTTTTTTTTATGTATTAGGACCTGAAAGTTGGGAATGAATGGTTTGTGGTTGAGAAGTTGGAGCTCACAGGAGGGAGGATATCAAGGTATTCCACCAGTATCTGCTTAGTTATTTTCTGGAAATGGAAGCAAAATGTGAGGGTAAGCCACAGCAGAATCTCTATTACTGTTCAAATCTTGAATAATCTTCATCATTTTATTCATCACCATAGTTGTATGAGTGGATAGCACTCAGGTCTTCTTTTGCTCTTGGAGTTCAATAAAGTGTTTGTTCAGATCAACTTTGAATTCATTGAATTCCTGATACAATTTATACATTCTATATCCTGCGGTTTATCTCCATAGTTCTTATTAAAGAACACTTCTAAAGGACAAGGGGGTTGATGAGACAGATGCTATCTTGATCACACATGTCATTTCTGTTTTTACAGTTTGAACTGCATGTGGAGGTGTTCTTTCTTTGTTTGTCTGTGTGGTGTCAGCGTCTGTCATGTCTTAGACTGGGGCAATGTAGGAGGTACATGACCCGAGTTAACCAAGGTGATTCTAGTGGGTGCATAGTTTAATTGGGACAGGTGAAGATGGGACAGAACTGGAGACTGGGCTGTGACAGCTAGTGGCTGGGAAGATGGGGTGAGACAGAGCATCTACCAAGTCAGGTTGTCTCAAGAACAAAGATGGTATAAAGGCAGGGACCTAAAGGTAGTGTGTGGATATGAAGATAGCAATAGGTTTGGTGAAGAACTGAAGAGGAAAGAAGAAATTTGCTAGGCAACTGCAGCCTGTGAACAAACCCGACTGAAGCAAAGCACTTCAGTGTGGAGATGTACACAAGTGTGGAAGTGGTGCTGCAGCAGGGTTGGGAAGCTACCTTTTGTTCTCAGGAGACTGGGGTCACCTGCTTACCCAGCATAGAGACTTTGGGGCCTTGTTGAGCTATCGGAAGGGGTAATGGGGTAAATGCTAAGCTGGCACAAGGCTGTAGTTTTTCTGAGGACTGCTCAGTTTAGCCCTGTCCCATTTTAGTGAACAAAAAGCTTAGAAATTCAGGCTTCTAGAAGAACTTGGCCTGCCTGACATCCCAGCTCTCTCACCAACAGAGGGAGAGGTACACCTTCACCTACCTACGTAATGACATATATATATATATATATGCAGAGGACCTGTTGTGGACCCATGCAGACCCCATGCTTTGCCAGGTCAGTATCTGATAACAACTGGACAAGGCACCACTCTATAAATATAACAGAATAGCAAAGTATCATTAGGCATTCAGGAATCATTAAAAATGACTTTTGTATCTTATTTTATTCCTGCCAGTAGTGTTTAGCTCTACCCTAGGTCTCTGGGCTATCCAGTTTTCAATCCCTGGACATCCAGGCAAAGCATGACTTGGGGTACCTCTTGTGCTCTGTGCCTCAACCTAAGCCAGACATTGATTGTCCACTCCCACAAATTCTCTGCCAACATTGCCCTAGCACATTTTGCAGACAGGATAGATTGTAGGTAGAGGTGGATAGGCTGGTGTCCAGGTTTCATTTTCTGAATGCCAGAGAGAACCTTCCTATGACAAAAAGATCATAACATAGTGTTTGTTGAAGGCTCCATGCCTGCTCCAGGTTGATATCTCTACCGTCACCTAACTCTGTGGCTTTTGTCCTTGGCAATGGGGCCACATTATAAATTTTCAGAGAAGAACCTTCTGTCCTAGCATCAGCCTAGGTGGTTTAGGGATCTTCATTGGACACTTTCAACCATCAACTCAAAGGAATGCAACCCAGTCCCTAGAGTGGAAGCCTTTCCCAGCTCCAAAAGAAAGGCCAGTTCAAACTAAGTATTGTATATATGTTCTATTTAAGATACTTTTGTATATTTATACAAAGGTAAGATTACTTTTCTTATATTGCATATATCAGTCCTTTTTCATCCACACCTCCTATGTTCAGGTTAGACTAAGTTCTTACCTATATTCAGGAAAGTTTATTTCAATGTCTGAATCTAGTTTCCCACCTAGAATCATAGGAACAAATATAAGTTTCCTATTAAAATTATATATTTAAGGTAGCTATGCTATAAATCCTTCTTAAACTTCTATTTTATGTTTTTATAGTCTCAGTGTGTAATATCTCCTCATTCTATAAATTGTGTGTGTATTTGTGTGTGTGTGTTTGTGTGTGTATATGTGTGTGTGTGTGTGTGTGTGTGTGTGTACTTTATGTTTGTATGGGTGAGCAACAAATACACATACAGAAGTCAGGAAACATTCTCAGGTTCCATTCCTCAGGTACCATCTACTATTTTTTGCTTTTTATAACTTTATAATTTTTTGTTTGTTTAAAGTATGCTTTGTAAAGTATCTCACTGGCCTGAATGTTGCCAAGTAGGCTAGTGTAGCTAGCCAACAAGCCATCTGCTTGCCTACATCTCCATTACTCTGACTCTAAGCATCTACAAACCATCATATCTGGTTAATACCCTGTGTCTGGGGATTGAACACAGGCCAGGACCTCTCTAACTAAACTTTTTCCCCATACTAATTCATTCTGTACTGTTAAATTCAAATAATGTCTCTTCTGTACCTTTTAAACTTTATTTCAATTTTTTTTCTGTTGGTGTAATCTCTCATTTTATTAATTTTTATTTTTTCTTCCATTGATACAAATCTGTTTTCCATAAGAAACAAATATATGAATCCTACTTAGTTAGCTCTACTCTATTTTATAATTTCTATCTATCTATCTATCTATCTATCTATCTATCTATCTATCTATCTANNNATCTATCTATCTATCTATCTATCTATCTATCTATCTAATCATCTATCTATCTACTTATATATCTGTCTAAAGTTATATATGCATGAATACATGAGAATACTTAAACTTTATAAATTACATAAATTAATATTTTTGTATGAATGAAATAAAATTTTATGGGTTAAAGTAGTGAAAATAAGAAAAACATCATGCTAAATATAACACAGCAAGTAATGTTGAATCTGAAGACCACTTCTTTTATGTATGGATAACTTAGAAAAGATAAGTCAAGATATCAGCTATAGATTACAATTTATAAAAATATAGAAATAAAGAATAAATTTAAAAGTAAAAGTAATGCTAATATATATTATCCTGATTTGGATTGTGTTTAGGTATTAGATGAATAGTTGTTCATAAAAGGGAAATAGAAGTTTCTATCAACATAAATACAGTAACAAATAAGATCATCACTACTTTAACTTTGAGGAATTTCTCTTCTGTTTTGTATTTATTTAAAGCTGCTATAGAGATGGATATTTTGAATTGGTATGAATCTTGGTTTATTGATACAAATTTAAGGTCAATTTTATTTTATGTATATTTCTGCTCTTGATTAAGTATTGTAATTGTTCTGTTCATTTAAAAACATATTGCATAATTAAGAAATATAGGTTATTGTCACAGGAGACCGCTTCCTAAATATAATCCCAGCAGCACAGACACTGAGAGAAATAATAACTTGGAACTCCTGAAATGAAAAGGCTTCTGTAAAGCAAAGGAGACAGTCAACAAGACAAAACGATAGCCTATAGAATGAGAATAGATTTTCACTAACCCCACATCAGAGAGAGGGCTGATCTCCAAAATATAAAAAGAATTAAAGAAATTGGTTATCAAAAGAACAAATAATCCAATAAAAAATGGAGTATGGACCTAAACAGAGAACTCTCAACAGAGGAATCTAAAATGGCTGAAAGACATTTAAGGAAATGTTCAACATTCTTAGGCATCAAAGAAATGCAAACCAAAACAACTCTGAGAATCCATCTTATACCTGTAAGAATGGTCAAGATCAAAAACACTGATGATAACTTATGCTAGCGAGACTGTAGGGAAAGGTGAATACTTCTGTATTGTTGGTGGGAATGCAAACTGTTACAGCCCTTTTGGATGTCAGTGTGGTGATTTCTTAGAAAATTAGGAAACAACCTTCCTCAAGACCCAGTAATACCACTTTTGGTTATATATACAAAGGATGCTCAATTGTGCCACAAGGACATGAGTTCAACTACATTCATAGTAGCATTTTTTTGTCATGGAAAGAAACATAGAAACAATCTAAATGCCCCTCAACTAAAGAATGTATAAGGAAAATGCAGCACATTTTCACAATGGAATACTACACAGCAGAACCAAATAACAACATCTAGGATTTTGCAGGCCAATGGATGGAGCTAGAAAGCATCATTTTGATTGAGGTAACCCAGACCCAGAACTACAAGTAGCACATATAGTCACTCGTAAGTGGTTTTTAAAAATAAAGCAAAGAAAACCAGCCTACAAATCACAACCCAGAAAAGTTAGACAGCAATGAGGACACTTAGAGAGACCCAATAGATCTAATAGACATGGGAATTAGAAAAAGACAAGATCTCCTGAGTAAATTGGGAGCATGAAGACCTTGGGGAAGGGTTTAAGGGAGGATGGGAAAGGCAGGGAAGGGAGCAGAGAAAGATGCAAAGTTCAGTAAAAATCAATTACAAAAAGAAATATAGGTTAATAGGTTATCAAGATTCTAGTCATGATAGATTGAAATACAGATATGTATTTCAGAGGGATACACATTTCTAAAACATACTAAAACTACAGAATATGGCATTTAAACTGTTTTAAGAAGTTAGGGCTTTTCATGACAGAGATAGGTCTGCTCCTAGCAGCACCAGTTACTTCAAGAGAAAGATTGGCATACAAGAGGCTCCTGTGGAGTTTGCTAGCCATTTATGCAAGAAATTGCTCATGCCTAGACTGCTGAACTGGACATACAGGACCCACAAAGAAATGACTGCTGGATTTGCCTAAAGGTGAGACAGTCCTTAAGGGTTCCAGCTTTATGAATGTGTCTGCTAGATATTCTGCAGGACTCAGAAAAATGTGATTGACAAGCTGCCAATATAGGTGGAACTGTCTTTGAAACTATCCTGCTTCATCTGTGGGTTGAAGATTGGATGCCCCAATGGTGCAGAAGAACTTTGGGTGACTGTCCAGGCAGTGAGATGTCTCTGTCAATTCTAGACTTTTGTAAGTTGCTTACAATGCACTTCCTGTAATTTACATAAGTAATATTATATCCTTATGTAGTCTTTGATAGAGTTGAAGAATTTATATAGTTATAGTTTTCCTTAATTATGATAAAAGGTAAAGTAGATATAGATATTGTTTCTTTTAACTTATTATCATTATTATTATTAAAAATTTCCACCTCCTCCCATCCTCCCATTTCTGTCCACCTCCCCCCATTCCCCCTCCCCTCCCTTTCCAGTCCAAAGAGCAGTCAGGTTTCCCTGCCCTGTGGGAA
>LOEQ01004771.1:62890-79373 GCA_001685075.1 Bramus lutescens | reverse complement strand
TTTGTTGAAGATGTTTTCTTTCTTCCATTGTATACTTTTAGCTCCTTTGTGGAAGATCAGGTGTTCATAGGTTTGTGAGTTAATATCCGGGTCTTCTATTTGATTCCATTGGTYRACTTCTCWGTTTTTATGCCAGTACCAAGCTGTTTTTATTACTGTAGCTCTGTAATAGAGTTTGAAGTCAGGGATGGTAATGCCTCCAGAAGTTCCTTTATTGTTTAAGATTAGTAATTGTTATATTATATGAAATTTTACTATGTTAAAGTTAAAACCTTGTTTTTTGTTTAAACAGAAAAGGGTAAATGATGTGGGAGGTCCTTCTGTTTACATGTTTTTATTGATTAATGAATAATAAACAGATTTGAGCCTTTTGCAGGGAAGAACAGAACTAGGCAGGTAAAGATCGGCTATATGCTAGGAAAAAGAAGGGCAGAATGAGAAAGAAGCCATGGAACCACGGATATAGACACTAGGATCTTCAGCCAGTAAGACACTGGCACATGTCAATAAACAGATTAATTGAAATGGGTTAAATCAATATAAGAGTTAGTCAATAAGAGCTAATGAGCCAAACAGTGAATTAATTAATACAGTTTCTGTGTGATTATTTTGGGTCTAAGCTAACCAGGCAGCCAGAAACCAACAAGCAGCGCCCTCCTCCAACATAAAGTCATTTTGTTTTTCTGAATGTCACGCTGCATAGTAAAGTGGTTTTGATGGACTTGGTTAGCAATTATCTGTGCAGTATAGTGGATGAGTAGACCAAGAAGCCCTATTTAAGCCATGCCACAACCTTATGCTGCACTCTCTTTCTACATGCCACCTAATTTGTCAAGCCAAAAAGTTCCAAAAATATGGATCAAGATCATGTCCCTTTGTGCTAATATAAATATATTCTCCTTTGCTTCATGGGAAACAGGTTGGTTCCACTTTCAGTCTTGAGTTCAGTTAATGAGTCTTATTCTTTTTATATTCTTCCATTTCTGTGTATAGAGTTTCATGCTGTTACTTGAAATTTGTTTCTTTGGTGAAACTAAGGATCTGGTTTTACCTGAATAGCAATCATTGAAAGAGTAAGAGAACTCCTAATGGCCTGTGCAGAATTTTATTCTTTATTGATTGATTCTTTTTTTCAATAGTTGGAAAAGAGAGAATACTATTTCATGGTTTTCATTTTTCCTTATTGGGTCCTGCTATATATCTCAGGTTGGTCTCAAACTTATAATTCTCCTGTCTCAATTTCTCCATTGCTATAATTAGATATAGTCTTATCTGATGGCATAAAATTATATTATGTTTATTATTATATATTTATGTGTACATAAGCACAGTAAATTGATGACTTGATTTATTGTTTTTAACTCTTTAAGAATTTATCAAAATATATTTTGTCTACTATATTGTTTCACTCCTTGCTTTATCTCATTCCAGACCTATGACCTACTTACCTGCTCTCCAATAAATCAGGTCCTCTATTCTTCTTAATAACTTGCTGAACCAAATTTGTGGAGCCGATATTCTAAGAGCTTAGATCCATCCACTGGAGTGGAACATGGTTAACTTACCATGAACTATATTTTTAAAAGATTACTTTTCTCTACATGAGGCTTTCAGCTGTCAAAATTTCCTAAGATAGAACAGGAGCTAGGAAGCCTCCACCCTCCTAGTCAAAGTTTGACTGACTTGACATTATGCCTGTATTACACAGGCAGTAACAGTTAGATGAAGTGGCAAACACTTAGGCATTCACTCTGAGCATAAAATAGTAGCAATGCTGATCACCAGTTGTTTTTCTGTTTAAGCACCAGGTATAATGGTAAGTAGCAGCATGCTAAGGAAATAGACAAGAAAGTACCTGATGAGGTAAATTAAACCCAAAGTAAAAATGTCATAGCAAAAATATCTTATTGTTTTCTGCTTCTTTAAAAAATGTGATAAGAAGTATGCCAAAACATGATCTCTAAACAAATCAAAGCTATTTTTCTTAGATTAGTGCAAATGAAAATCTATTCAGCTTCCCAGCCTCAGTTTCTCAATTCCTAAAAAGTGGATTGATTAACCCTTCCAATGGATTTTAAGAATTAATTAATTTGTTTCTGTTAGATGCATCAGTGAAAAGTGTCCTGTTTAAATGCAAAATGCTCTTAGTCACTAAAGAGATATTCAGCACTTTCTTTTGCATCTTATGTTTCTAGCATTACCCAAATAATGACTTACATATCCTTTCTGTTTTCTTTAGAAGTACTTTCTATGAATATATTCCGTTTCCAGTTTTTAAATGATTGCAGTAACCCCCTTCTTTTAGATGCAACTTCTTTAAATTACTCAATTTTGTTGCTTTTTCCTCTATTTTCTAAAATGTTGCTTTTACTGTGTCTGATTGCATTATTGTGCAGCCAGCTGATGAATGAATCTGAGATTTAAATTGTCAGCCTACCATTAATAATTCTGCAGGATATATACATTCATTGTAAATATATTTCATGAACAGTTAACTGTTAGAATTCTGTGCAAATTCTTATGATTTATATAGGTACTGCTTTCAATTGAAGAGGAAAATGAGAAGATCATGCTTATAGCTCCACCGTGGAGCTGAGATGAGTAACTGCAAGCTTTAGAACTCATACCTTATACAGTAATGGCCCAGGCAGAAAGGCCATCTGAGTTACCGCTTTCCTTTACAAGGCATGTGCTATGAAATGTTCATAGAGTACAGAAAACGCATGCCTGGATGTTGGAAAAAAGCAAGCTGCTTGCAAGTCTTACCTGTAGAGTGCTATCTCACAAACAAACACCAGAGAAAAAGGAGATGGCTTAACACAGATGTACAAGATGACTTTTATATTATAAAGCCAGTTTCTTAAGTCATTTTGGAAAACATTGCTTTATAAACCCATTCTAATGTAGTAGGCAATTGCTTCTTCATTCTGGGCCACCAAGACCAAAATAAACACATCCAGGCATGTGTTTTCTTTACTGTATGAACATTTCATAGCACATGCCCTGTAAATGAAAGCAGTAACTCAGGTGGCCTTTCTGCCTGGGCCATTACTGTATAAGGAATGAGTTCTAAAGAAACTGTATTAATTTAAACACTGATTGGCCTATTATTAGCTCTGGCTTCTTATTAACTAGGTCTTATATCATAAATTAACCCAGTCCTATTATTTTGTATTTTACCATGTGGCTTGTGGGTTACCTGTAAGGTACCAGGGCATCTGTTTCCTTTGAGAGCTACATGGCGTTTTCTTGACTCCACCTTCTTTTCTCCTTTATCTCTGCTTGAAATTCCTACTTGCTCCATTCTGTACTGCTACAGGCCCAAAGTAGCTTCTTTATTAACCAATGACAATAAAACATATTCACAGCATACAGAGGGTAATCCCACATCATTCTAGCTTATAAAAACTGTGCATTTAAATTTTAAAAAATCAATATTTTAGCAAGTTTTCACTTTGTGAAGATAATTTCTTACCTATTATTAGAGCAACTAGCTTAGTATTTGTTTGGAAAACCTGACTGAAAATAAGTGGGTCTCTGATAGTTTTGCCTGCAATTGGGACTGTTTTCCTCTTGTTGCAAAACCATATCCAACTTCAGTATGAAAGTTTTTGCTTCATCTTATTATATTTTGCTTACTCATGTTTCATTGCTATCTTTTAGAAGCCAGTTCTTTTCTAATGAGAAGGAGTGGATACAGAAGAGAGGGGAGATGGAGAGGAACAGGAGATGTAGGAGGAATAAATATTATGTAGAAGAATCTATTTTCAATAAAACAGAGCAAGCATTTAAAACTACTGCCTCTAAATGTTTCTCAGCACTGAACACTAAAACAGTTTTATTTTAATACAATTTATAGAAAAGTAAGCTCCTGACTATAAAATTAAGATAATGAATTATTCTATAATTTCTAAAGCAACAATGTACTGTTTATTTCTTAAACATTTTGAATATTCCAATACTCTTTAGCATTTGTGGAATTTTTATAAAGATTTAAATGTTGAGAATAAAGATAAAAAAGTAAGTTCTTGATTTTACAAACTGCATCATTAAATAAAAAAATCCTAACTGGTCTTGCTTCTGAACTGAAGTGATTTTTAATCTGCATTGTTTTTTTTCAGATGGCTAAATATTTGATATTATTTTATAATAGCAGCTTCAAAATCTGTCATACTTATCAAACTGTTAGTCTAGTTGATAATTATGCTTATTCAAATGTTGGTTAAAAAGGCATTATTGTCACTTTTACGTTCATTCAAATGTTGTTTAAAAAGATGTTGTTGTTGCCGGGAGGTGGTAACATACGCCTTTAATCCCAGCATTCGGGAGGCAGAGGCAGGAGTATCTCTGTGAGTTTGAGGCCAGTGTGGGTTACAAGGGCTAGTTCCAGGACAGGCTCCAAAGCTACAGAGAAACCTTGTCTTGAAAACAAAACAAAACAAAAAAAACCAACAAAAATAGTTGTTATTGTCATTGTTATCAAATAATTTTCCCTACTGAGCTCAGACCTCATCAGCTTTTCAACTCAGTGGCCCAATGTCCATCTGTTCGAACTACTTATCTGTGGATATGGTGGCGCCAGTTAGTGCTTTATTAACTCTGTTAACCAAGCCATTCATGACACACCCCCATCTAAACTTGTGTCTTCTCCTTTCTTTACAAGAGGACACTTTATTTTGAAACATATATGTGACAAATGCAAGTTCAAGACCCTTGTTCTCCAAGTCCTCTCCTGAAAGTTTCACTTCTTCATTCCAGAATATAATGTCCTGCATTCCTGTGCATTACAAATATTGATACTATTCATTATTATTTGTAGACACATTATTCAGGTGTCCTACAGAGGGACAAATGGTGACTTATTCAGTTCTCCATCCAGCTAGTGTTCATCCTGGTTCTTCTGCTCATAAGTGCTATGATTTCGTCATGAAATGTAATGTCTAGCGCATCTGGTAAACATAATTTGAAATACAATTTAGTGAGTTGATTCACATTCTTGGAATAATGGCTGAGATACTATAAAATTCAATAAATGCATGTAGACATCATTGAATCTTGTCCTAATATTTGTGCTTTCATCATCATGAAGCTAAAAATGTCACTAATAAACATTTCTGAACTTAAGGAGAGAACCATTGAGATTTAATTGTTCATTAAAGTGAGCAATGAACATTAATCTGGTTATAATCAACATCGTCTCCAAACAATCAACATGGGCAAGTGTATTAACTCATAAGACTCATGCTTACAAATATTGTACTTTCAACATATAGCAATGCCACGACTATATAACTTAATAAGTCATTCAGTACTTCCAACTTACAGAGTAGCAAGGTATTACATGACAGGAATTATATTACCAATATAATTGTTTTATAATGACAATTAAAATACTGACTCTTAATTTTCCATGGGCTGTGACAATAAAGAAGAATATATGTTCACCGATGCACCAGGAACATGTGTTAGAGATGTCACTAGGTTTAGGGTTTTTTTTTTTGCATGTCTACAATAATTTATGCAAATAAAAATCCATGTTTCAATTGAAAACACAACTTCTGTTCCACTCTGTGAATAACAAAAATACACGTGTTTCCAATTTGGGGAAAAGGAATTATAATACAAGTAACTCTACTAGCCAAAGTATTTAGATCAATCTAACTTCACTGATTTTATCTGAACTTGTGCTCAATATTTCTCTCCATGAATTATTCTTAGAAATATTTTTTTAAAAATCTGTAAGTAAGCTTGGATTTTTTCCTACTTTTTGATAATGTCCTAACAGTCTATTAATAGGTTCAGAAAAGATAAAGCTAGGTGATCTCTCTCTCTCTCTCTCTCTCTCTCTCTCTCTCTCTCATATTATCACCCAAGCTTAGCTCATCATTTCTCTCCTTCCATTGGCTATGGATACTTGCCCAAAGCCTGAGCATGCTTTCATTGTTATTTTAGGCATTTCATTTCTTTTTCTCTGAAACTCCCTCACCAGTGTCTCACATTCAGCTTCTAGCCAAACTCTATTGCTAAATACATGAACTTTCTTGGACTTCCAACTAAAAAATATGGCTCTCTTCTCTTCTTTTTATCTGTTTTCTTCCTCCAGGTAAATACTAAGATATACTACTTGGCTACCTTGTTACTTTTCTTTGAAAATATATTAAAATGGTCTCCAAGCTTTATTTCAGAAAAAAATGAGGGTTGATCATTATTTATGGTAAAACATAAAAACATGAATAATGCTTTTATATACAATTATTTAAAGAGGACAGTGAATTAATATTGTTTAAAGAAACAGAGTGTCCAAATTTTCAGGATGTATTTTGTTTGTTTGGTGCTTTTGTGTTTTACAGAGAGGTGTGTATTGGCTGACTTCCTTATTTTCTTTTCTTAATTTGCATGTTGTATATATTCTGTTGTTATCATTGCTTGTGTCCATCATGATACACTCTATAATTAAGTTTCAAAATATTTTCCTACTTAGATAGAATGAGTTAAATTTTTAAGTGAACTGTTGTTAAAGGAACAGTTTTGTTTGCCCAATTTCTGCTCATGTTTCTAAGAGCTCTTTTCCCTAAAATTTGTATTTATTAAACTGCAATATACAGATTATACGTTATAGATTCATACTGAGGAAAATCTGGAAGTATAAGAACAGGTTCTTATTAGATTTTTTCTTTATTGTTAATATTACAGATCTTACATAACTTCTTTTCAGAAGTTCTCCTCTCTGAAACCTACCCCCTTCCTGCTCTTAGCATCTTACTCTGGAGAACATCATTTTACAAGTGATCATTTCATAATAATATCATAATTTCATAACTACTCAGAACTTCTTTGATTAATATTGGTATTTATTTCAAACATTTCATGAGAATCTAAATTTTATAACCAATATATTATTTCTTTGTGTGTCAAAGTTTTATACAAACCGTGCTGTGCAAATCTTGACTGTTGGACCTGGAATCTAAGGACCTAAGGGAATTGAGCAAATCATAGCCTAAGGTTGTAGACAACTTTACTTCACTTTTAGTGTACTTTTATACATAAATAAAAAAACACAATAATATAATAAAGATTGTTAGAATGGAGAAAAACATGTAGATAAATGTTAATAAGAACATAGTAGATGTTAACAGAGCAGCACTTCTACAAAATTTTCTCGGAACAGGCCAATAATTGTATGGTACACACCAGAGATTAGATCTGAGAAATCATGAAAGCAACACAGAAGGCCACATCCAGGACTAAGGTACACTGGACAGATTTGGTACTATAACTGTATTCTGCTGTCCAGCAAGAATAAACATATTTCATAAATTAAATGTAAATGTTTCTTACAGGAGGCAAGAAATCACATCCAAGAACCATCCAGGGAACAAAATGCATTAAAGCCCTCAGTGCCATTTTTTCCTGGAGCCCCTCTCTCACAGTTTCCCAAAGGATTTTTCACCATGCCTCATTCCTCTGACCACATTCTGACACTATAAGTATATGTTCCAATTCCTTAGATGCCTTGCAGTGGCTGATTCTTCCCTATGTGCAGGATGACAGGTCCCATGCTCTGTTTCTATTTGTCATCAGATTTATCTGGAGCACCAGATGGAAAGAGACTGTGATTAAAGAAAAGTGATCAATTAGTGAACCCGAATATTGAAAAGAAAAATGATATAATAGTGAACGCTGAGACAGATGTAGACATGTGTCTTATTGCCTATATGGAGTGAATCCTATCAGTCTAATAGAGTGGAAGATCATAACTCATCTCAAGTGGAGATGTTGCAGATGTGTCTCTGTAGGAAAAAATACTAGTGATTTGCAATAAGAGAGATGTTTCAGAGGTTAAGACCACACTGCCTGTTACTTCCAGAGGTCCTGACTTCAATTCCCAGCAAACACATGATGGCTTACAAACCATCTATAATGAGATCTGATGCCTTCTCCTGGCCTGAAGGCATCTATTGTATACATAATAAAAAGAATATACATTATTCTATACCATAACAATGTGGAGTATCCACCAGTTGCTACCTGAGAATGGTGAGATATGTATAACGTACTAGTTTGTAGTATAAGTTGTTTGAGTTTCTTCTGATAATAGGATTGCTATAAAAATACTTTTTCCTTTATTTATTTATATTTTTATTATTATTATTAAAAATTTCCATCTCCTGCACCCTCCCAATTCCCTACATCTCCCCCCAGCCCCCCTCCATTTCCAGTCCAAAGAGGAGTCAGAGTGCCCTTCCCTGCGGAAAGTCCAAGGCCCTCCCCCCTCCATTCAGTCTACGAAGGTGAGCATCCAAACAGACTAGGCTCCCACAAAGCCAGCATATGGAGTAGAATCAAAACTAAGTGCTATTATCATTGGCTTCTCAGTCAGCCCTCATTGTCATCCACAGAGAGTCCTGTTTGATCACATGCTCATTCATTCCCAGTCCACCTGGCCTTAGTGAGGTCCCATTAGATGAGTCCCACTGTCTCCGTGGGTGGGTGCACCCCTCACGGTCCTGACTTCCATGCTCATGTTCTCCTTTTTTCTGTTCTTCATCTGGACCTTGGGAGCTCAGCCCAGTGATCCAATGTGGGTCCCTGTCTCTGTCTCCATCCATTGCCAGATGAAGGTTCTATGGTGATATGGAAGATATTCATCAGTGTGGCTATGGGAGAAGGCCAGTTCAGGCACCCTCTCCTCTGCTGCCCAAGGACCTAGTAGGGGACATTTCCTTGGACACCTGGGAACCCCTCTAGAGCCAAGACTCTAGGCAACACTAAAATGTTTCCCTTAATTAAGATAGCTTCTTCCCTGCTCCCATATCCACCCTTCCTCCATCTCAACCATCCCATTCCCCCAAGCTATCCCCAACCCTCCCCTTCTCCCTTCTCTCTCCTCATCTCCCCTTCCCCCCAACCCACCCACACCCCCATGCTCCCAACTTTTGCCTAGTGATCTTGTCTACTTCCAATATCCAGGAGGATAAATATATTCACTGCAATATATGTTTTTCTTTGGATTCTCCTTCTTATTTAGCTTCTCTAGGATCATGAATTATAGGCTCAATGCCCTTTGTTTATGGCTAGAAACCACTTATGAGTGAATAGATACCATATCCATCTTTTTGGGTCTGAGTTATCTCACTTAGTAAAGTGTTTTCTATTTCCATCTATTTGCCTGCAAAATTCAAGTTGTCATTGTTTTACAGCTGAGTAGAACTCTAAAGTGTATATTGCCACACCTTCTTTATCCTTTCTTCTACTTAGGGGCACTTAGGTTGTTTCAATATGCAAAGCAACTCTTTCTGCATATTGTGAATCAGTAACTATATTGAGAGGTTCTTTAAAATCCCTTTGTACCATCAGAATATCATATGATTCTGCATTCTGGATAGAATTATACGGGATTTGTTCTACCTTACTTATTCATCTGATTTGTAACATGCTTTCCCTAATTTATTTGCATCAGTATAAAATATATGGGTTCCCATTATTGGAGCACCACATACAATTTGGCGAAAAATTCAAGTTTTCTTTTTAAGGTTAAGTCTATCACTTTTGGGATAATTGCTATTAATTTCTCCCCCCAAAAATAGGACAAGCACTTTTCCCTGGTTCATTGTCTTTCCTTAATGTTTTTATTTTATCAGTAGTAAAAGGCACTATAATCTCTGCTGGGACTATATATTCTAATTGACAAAGTCTCATTTTACCTTTATAATTAATTCAGAGAAGTTTTCCACATGAGTTTTTAATTTTTTACTAGGTTTTGTGGTAAAAAGATCCATTTTAAGAGAATATTGTGCCTCTGCATTAAAATACCTGTGAAAGAAATTCTGGAAGGTGTTATGACTATAATACAATTAACATTTGGATTTGCCCTATCCACATGTGCCTCCTGTAATTTTCCTTCAACAACTGTCAATTCCTTTTCTACTTCAGCTGTTAATTCTCTGGGAAAATTTTTGTCTTTATTACCATCTAAGGCTTTGTTTAAATGGATTATTAGTTCAGGTGTTATTGCAACAGCTGGTCATAGGCTGGAAATGCCTCCTAACAATCTTTGAAAGTTATTAAGAGTCTACAACCAGCCTCTTATAACTTGTCCCTTTTGTGTTCTAATTTTCTGTAACCCATTCTGTAACCTACATAATTAACAGAATCTCCTCTTTGAATCTTTTCAGGAGCAATTTGTAATCCCTATTTAGACAAAACTTTCTTTACTTATTCAAACATTCTTTCTAAAATGTCTGAATTTGAATCAAATAACAAGATGTCATCCATGTAGTGGTAGATTATAGACTTAGAAAATTACTTACATATTATTTCCAATGGCTGACTGAAAAATTATTGGCACAGGGAAAGGTTATTGAGCATTCCTTGTGGGAGAATAGTTCACCTCCTAGTAGGTTACAAATTATTATAAGTAGGCACTGTAAAGGCAAAATTTTCTCTATCCTTTTCTTGGCTACTACAAAAGTATAGTGAAGGAACAATCCTTTAAATCAATAACTATGAGAGGCAATCCCTTTGGTAACAGAGAAGGCAGAGGAATTCCAGTTTGTAGAAGGCCTATTGGTTGAATAACCTTGCTGATAGCTTTAAGATCTGTCATCATTCTCCATTCTCCAGATTCCTTTTTAATAATAAATTCAGGAGAATTCAAAGTGCTGGTAGATTCATCAATATTGTGAGCATCTAGTTGCTTGTTCTAAAGCCTGCAGCTTTTCTTCTGTTAGAGGCCACTGTTTAACCCATATTGGTTTCTCAGTTAACAATTTTAAAGGCAGGGCCATTAGTACCTCTGGGTTTGTCAATTGCTTTGTGTTTTGTACAGCCTGAATAGCTGGTGAACTTTTTCTATATCTTCTAATATCTTCCCCAGAAACATAAGCTTTTAGGGCTGCAGGAATGTTAATCTGGGTATTCCATTGTTACAGTAAGACATGACCCCACAAACTCACTGCAATATTAGCTACATATGACCTCAGTCTTTCTCTTTGACCTTATGACCCTATGCATTCACTCCATCCTGTGCTTTGTTTTAATTGAGATAAAGTTCAAATTTCTTGGAGCTGAACATCTACCTCCTAAAGAGGCTAATTCAGATGCCAAGATTTTGGAGTAATGATACTTACATCTGCACCAATGTCTAGTATGCCTTTAACAAAAATGCCAATTATGTCTACTCTTAGTTTGGTCTTTGATCATTTATAGAAGTCTGCCAGAACATATATTTCCTACGTCCTACTGGAGTGTTTGATCCATACTCTACATATATTCCATCATCTAGACCAGTATGTTTTTTGTTTTGTTTTGTTTTTATAGTAGGAACTGGACATTTTAAATTCCTGGTGAAATATGTTTTCCAGAGAAACTGAAAATTATTCGACCACATTCATCATGAGGGCCACAGGCCCCTGCAAGAAGTTTCCCAATGGTATTGGGTTGCCTTGTCTGTCTTTTGTGACCTACATTCATTGTTTCAATGTCAGCCTTTGCTACACCTCCTACATATACCTGAAGGCTGAGTCTTCCTATTCTTGCCATTCCCAGAGGAGACATTATTCTTAGGAATTTCTTGTTTACATCCCTTCTCAGATGTCCTATTCTACCACAATTAAAACATTTGCCATTTTGATGTTTCTTCCTTCCTTTGTAAATTGCTTCTTCTACCCAAGCTTCAGTACTATAGTCAAGTGTCTTGACACTCATTATATGCAAGATCAATTGATGTTGATCTGACCTTTAAAGGCCCAAGTATCTTTTTGCACTAAGTTGGCATTCTCAATAGCCAAAGAATCAATTAGTACACATCTAGCTTCTGGGTTTGTTACCCCTATTTGTACAGCCTTAGTTAATATTGTAAAAAGTCAATAAAGTGTTCTCTGACCCTATTTAACCCTAATATATAACTCAATTACATTTCTTGGTTCCTGAATCCTGTCCCAAGCATTTAAAGCTGCTGTGTTACATAGGAACAAGGTGTGTTCATTGAAAAGAGCCTGATCATGAGGATCAGAGTAAAGTCCCTCACCCAGAATTTGATCTTGGGTAACCTCAAGTTCTTTTGCTTTTCCTATTGCTCTATTTTTTCTCATTTTCTCGAATAATACCTCCAAAGCAACTGCAGTCCATTTTGTAGGTCTGCTGAGATTAACTGAATCCAGTCTTGTGGTATTACTTTGTTGCTTGAAGCCCATGTTTTGACCATTTCCATAATGAAGAACAAATGTATTCAATAAAATACACTTGCTTATTTAATTTCCTGTAGATCAGTCATACATATGGGCTCCCATATATATTCTTTGATTACCTTAGGGTATTTGGTGCAAGATGCTCATTCTGATGATATCACCAGAAAAGGAGTTATAACTCTGGGTAAGTTATCCCAAAGTTTGGTATGTACTGATGAGGTTACATTTGTCTTTGTAACTTTTTCCCTGGTCATCAAATTTGATAAATTCCTCAATCTTTTCTAATCTTTTTACCACTGCCTTTTGTAAAGTCTGGCTCTCCTGTCCAATGTTCTGTTTTAATGACCTCAGTGAGGATTCCAAGGTGTGAATTCTGTCCAGTAGAGAAAAGGTCATAATTTTATAGCATACATATCATTTTCCTGGGGACATTCTATCAGCCAATATATCATAAAACTTCAACAGAGTCCAATTAATACATTCAACAGTACAAATTCTCTCAGACAATGTCTCAGCATCCTCTTTCATTGACATCTTTTTGTCAAATTGGCTGTATCCTTCTCCACAGTGTTGAATTTCCCTTTTAGTTCATCATGTCAGTCTGTAAAGACTGTATCATTTCTAAAAGTGCCTCATTTGACTGGGTTTTACTGGTCAAATTAGTTGTATCTTTCTTAAGAATGCTGAATTTCCCTTTTAGTTGGTCATTATCAATCTGTAAAGAGTGTATCAATTCTAAAAGTGCCTCATTCTTGGCCCTATTATCAAAGCTTTCTTTTTTAAGGAAAAAATATGAAGGACAAATCAACTAGAGGGATCAACTAGAGGGATTTAGGAGGAAAAGCATACCAACCTTGCATAACATTGTACATGGAATAAGTAAAAAGGCTACTGAACTCATGGATGGTTAATTTGCACATTTAAATTATAAATTTATAATAAATATTAGAATTTATAAATCTTACTTGTTGTTGAGTTTGAGCTGGAGTAGGTGCAATAATCTTTGTGGCACACTTATAGCCACATGGCTAGTTTGAATATGAATTTTAGCATTAAATGTTGAAAGGTTTGCTCAAATTAAAAACATTTATTTAGTGTAAATCACAGTCTGTGTGCTCCGCAGAGGTTCCTGATTAGTCAGTGGCCACACAAACACAAATGCCTAATAGAGAAAACTGAGGAAACCCACATCCCACCTTAGCACCTGTGAGCACCAGAAAACTGGACCCAGTAGCCAGCTGAGAGGTTTAATGAGAAAATATGAAGCTCAGGGCCACTGTGTGGGAATTCTATACCCAAATGAATGGTGTGGAGCCTGATACAAACTGGATAGAGTGGTTGGAGATCCGAGCCCCACAATTCAGGCGCCAATAGAAGCTAAATAGATTCAGAAAATAACCAGGCTAGCTAAAAGATAAACAATTTTATTTTATTTATTATAAGGGGAAATCTCACCAAACCAGAATGAGAAGTCCAAGCTCAGCTGTGTAGTGATGGAACGAGAGAGAGAGAGAGAGAGAGAGAGAGAGAGAGAGAACGCACATGGGCTATGCACCCATTTTTCTTCAGATTCCAGAAAGCCACACCTCAACTTGCTCCCATCTCTTAAAGATAATTGGTTAATAAGGCTTCCCCATCAAGAGAAAACATCAGAAACTATATACTTCTCATGGCCATGTATAGATAAATAAGTATGTGAAATTTGATAACATACAACACATAACATATGTGTAAAGGCATATATATATACACATATATACAAAAATTGAATGTGGATGAATACATATATGTAGGTAAATATATACATAGGTAGTAATTGCTTTTGAAAATTGTCAAGAATTCTAAACTTCCTGTCAGTTGTACTTTTGCTAAAAGTAGGTAAATAGTAAAACTAAAATTTTGAGATGAGAAAGGGAAATTGCATTCTAAAAGAAATACAACTATAATACAATGACTCAATGAGGCATCGGGCTCTATTCTACCCAAAGGTGTCATATTTATTTTCCTTGGTTGATATATTATTAGTTATCTCTTCTCACTCAAAATGGCTCCACAGCTATCCCTTCAAAGATGTGGGCATAGGATCTTGTATTGCTGCATTAAAATGCTCAGATGAAAGCAATTTAAGAGAGAAATGGTTTATTTTGGTTCATAATTCAAGGATACTGTCCATCAGAAGTCGGTATTCAAGGCTGCAAAATCTGCAAAAATAAACTAGCCATATTACATGCATGATGATTAAGTAGAGACAGATAAACACATGTGATATTCTGTACTTTGACAGTCTAGCATCTGCAGTGAGATTCCTCACCTCAATTAGTTCAATAAAGGCAATCCACAAGACTTTCCTCAGAGGCAAACTTAACGTAGTTATTCTGTAAAGGTTTTAAATCCTGTTTTTTTTTTCTCCTAGATGGTTGTAACTTTTGCAAAGCTGATTATTACAAAGGATCAGAGAGGTCTTGTATTTAGATCCATTCTGAGTGGAATATCCTTGCCCATTATATTATCATTCTCTGCTTAATTTTCTCCTCTGGCATACTAGTTATTTTCCTTAATTTTAAGCAATAAATTTTAAGTTATTACAATAAATGATGTATTGCTTTATGGCCTGACAACTTGTGTATGCCATAGCACTTATGCATGCCCCTCCCTCATTGACTTTTTCTATCCTTAATTCCACATTTCCTCCAATCCTTTCCTTTTTATATACTGTTTCTATTTATTGTCTGATTTTCCACATTATAGTATAAGATATATCAAAGGACAAATGACTTTGAGTTCTGCTGTATCAATATTTCCTAGAAGATTGGTTCAAACACAATATGAGCAAATTCATTTTATGGAAAAATTTTGGAAGGGTTATTTTATTTGAAATTGATAGAAATTTTCAGTTATTTAAAGAAATGAATCACTATTCAATTCCTCCACTATATGTGTAGGTATTGTTTTAGTTTTGGTGACTTGAATGAGTCAGAATCATAATAGTATCTTTAGCATTGTATGGAGTCTTTTAAATCAATTTAGTTGTGTTAGAAAACCTGAATCTGAAGGATTAGTTGAAATTAAAAATGATAATAACATGTACTTCTTTTATACATATCTATGCTTTTATTTAGCAAATATTTTGGAATACTCCTTGATAAAATAAAATTGAATATATTATATATATTAGATATTAGATATAGTATAAAAATTATATGTTATACATATATATCAGATTTATATATATATATATATTTCAAGAAAACATTTATATATACCCATATAGATGGACACCTGGCCTGGTATGAGTCTCTTTAAACTGAGAGAAAGGTAATTCATGGTGAGTGTAATTTTATGTGTATTCCACTTTACACGAAGGCAAGGCCATAGGAAAAGGTTAAAAATGAAGCTATTGTCCTTTTACATCAATAAAATGCCCCTTTCTGGAATCATCTTTGGTGGTGTGATTATTATTCATGAAAACTGTCACTTTTCTGAAGTCTACTCTGTAATAGGCTAGGTGAGTGACAGACAAAGGGGCCATTTTCACGACAAGGTACATCTTAGCTTGCAAAAATATTAAGTTAAAAGGACATCTAAAATGTGAGGGTAAGAAAACTATTATTTCATAGTCAATGTTACTTAAAGTATACCTCCAATGAATCCAAAATATGCTTTGAATTTTTACCATTAAATATGCTTTTTCTGGCTTACATTTCGTCATGTTTTTCAAGCAAGTTTGAGAAAAAGAGTTAACCCATGATTTAAGTGTAATAAATTAGGTTGTAATGCTATAATTTAATATTAAGGAGATTTTTATTCCAGTGTTTTGGTATATTAAACATAGTCACTATGACTTTGAATATAGTGTTTTTATTCCTCCCCAAGTAATCTTATCTATAACATAATTCAATAATTTTAATTAAACAGTGATCATAAAAAGTCCTTAACTCATTTTCAGGAAGTGTCTTTAAAGCCGTTTCAAAACATAGATTAATATATGCTTGTGATCTTGAGAAAATAACATATTTGCTTTAGGAGGAACACATTCTATGATAATGAGTAATTCTACTGAATTAGTGAGTTGTGTAACATGAGAAAAATTTCTTAGAAATTGTTACAGGAAACTTCAGTATGGAGTTTTGAGAGAAAAGGTTTATTTATTTATTAAAAATTACAACCTCCTCCTATCCTCCCATTTCCCTCTCACTCCCCCCACTCCCTTTCCCCCTCCCTCTCCAGTCCTAAGTGCAGTCAGGGTTTCCTGCCCTGTGGGAAGTCCAAGGTCCTCCCCCATCCATCCAGGTCTA